>DWLO01000137.1:0-25803 GCA_018245335.1 Dalla quadristriga
CCTTGTCTTTGCTGGTTACTTTGAAGCTTAATTATTATGTATGCTACAAAGTAGCAATGCAACTATAAATAAATATCCACAATAATCGTCTTAACCCGCAGGAATAATGTCAAGTATTTTATTCTCATGAGGTAGGAAATTCAAAATTAAATAGAGATGTTAAACGCTCGGCTGCGGGCATGTTTTACGATTGCTCATGCCTCCAAAGTGCATGGTTAAGCTTTCTACGATCCGAGAGAGGTAAACATCCGGCCGGCTCACCGTTAAGGGACTCGGCCATTCAAATAACTACAAATTCCTTATTTATATTTGGATACTATGTAACTAATATTGTCCATTTTGTTAAATTGTTTTGCAATAATTGGAATAAGCTAGTGTTAAAAATATGTTACAAACTTACCTATTGCATCAAAGGTTATATTAGTTAATATGGTAGGTACTTTAGATTGAGCCAGTTTACACTTTTTTTTATGAAAATATCAAGTTATGCAAATAATGTAGAAGTGACGGTGACGAATTATTTATTCGAGGCTTCATATAATAGTTGTTTTGCTAAATACTTTATGCTATTATAACACAGTGTAACGAAATATAAGAGATGTAATTATGTAACATTGTTTAAAATTCATGATTTATTGTCAGTGAAAATAAATATTTTAATGAATTTATTTTAACGTTATGCATAAGCAAATGTTAATCTTTTAAATATTTTCAGTATAATCCGGTTACTTACGGTTAATATGAAATATTTGGGTATTTGGTGGAGCTGCATGCTCGTTTGCTATCTTATAAACATTAAAACAAAAAAACGTGGGTATCGTACGAGGCGACTAAGGGAATGTAACGGAAAACGACCAGCAGCGTCCTCGGTGCAGGAACTACCATCTACTGCGATCACCAACCCGTCTGCTTAGCGTGGTGATTATGGAGAAATCTTCCTATTTTAGGAGAGGCCTTTAGTTCAGCAGTGGACTACTGTATAGGCTGTGGATGGATTTTGTATTCATTTCAAAGCAAAATAATGTATGTATGTAGATATTTCATTTCTTTTGGAATGTTTTAGTCGATATTATTTACACACATATCCCAGTACAGTTTTCAGTGCACTTATTAAATTATTGTCCTTGGATTATAGAATCAGTAACTTTTTCTGTTAATTTATTATGGACGCTTTACATAATGCAACAATAAGTCATGCTTATATAAGTAAGTAATATTATAAGCGTGTAATTCGTTGTCTTTTCGCTTCAGCGCTGAAGTGGAAATCAATTAAATTGTTTCTAATGTCAGTCCAACTAAAGCGATTGAGAGTGGCCCCTCTCTACATACGTACATACCATGTATACGCGTTTAATCTATAAAGTCAAACTCTCACTCAGTCGTTCAAAAAAGTGTAAATGTTCGGTAAAATTCAATAATAATTAAATTTACGACTTACCTTAACAGTTTGATTCTTAAGCGGTTTGTCTGGATCATGTATGTACTCGAGTGTGATGCCGTAGAATTGGCCCTTGTTGATGTACGTAATGCGATCATCTTCGCGTCGCTGCGAACTACTGCTGGCCGTTTCTAGGTGGTACTTGAATCCGTACGGTGAAAACCTGAGCAAAATATATAAAGAATGAAACACAGAGACAGTACATTAGAAAAACAAGTGTGACATGACGCTTTCTTGCATAGGTATTTAAGATTAAGATAAGCTCCAAAAACTTGCATATCACTGAGTAGCACAGTAGGTAAGTCTTCGCTTGCTGCAACATTCGTTGGGATATAAAATGTGCACAATGAGAGCTAGTTTCTGTACCGTTTAGAAAAAGTGCGATTTCTTCTTTGTGATACTTATCTACAGATACATGTTCTCGACAATAAAGTTTCCATGAAGTAAAGCAATAAAAGTGAGCAAAAAGTGGAAATCTTAATTGCCGTGCCAGTAAAGCTGGTCAGCGGTGTCGTTACATAAAGGCGTGGAGATCCAGTTCGCAGTGCGTAATGAAAAACTGTGTTTTCTCGTGATTTCCTGCGCTTGGGATCAGCGGAAGGAAAACCCCGCTAATTTAGGTGCGATCGCGTGCCGCGACTCGTTAGACGCCGCGCGTGAGTCGCGCTACGGCCGCGACACGCGCCTCCTGCGCTTGTCGCCGATCGCGCCCACGCTCGGACGGCCGCACACCGCAGCTAGCTAGGAAGCCGCGATGCCATTATCCATCGGCACTATTGTATGGCGCCGTTACTTATGTAACACGATAAAAAGCTATAAATCGTTACAGACTGTTCAATCTCCTTATAAATCTCCAGACGGGATGTTTGTTAGCCAGTTTGCATCGACTGAATTCTTGGCTCTCGATTACACCATTACTTAAAGCTTATTGAAAACAATTTGGTAAACAACCCCGCTGATGTTTGCGATTTAAACTGAGCTCGACCAGATAAAGGCTGTGTAATGCAAACGCGGGCCGACATTGACGGATCGGTCGCAGCGGTGCTCGCCTATCTGATTCTCTTTAAGTTATACCAACCGCAATTTCCATTTGTGTCATGACTCTCCATTGTTATTTAAACTATTCTTATCCTTTCCAAACGAATAATCGAGAGACAATTGGATTATAGTATTCTTATGTCACCATTAATTGCATATCTTATCAATATGTTACAGCGGAGAGCGCGCTACGCGAACTTTTAAACCCGTTTCGTAACTGCTAAAATCAGATAAATTATCACCCGGGCACCAGAGCCGACCGAATTCTGTAATAAATAACGCATTGTTTTCGAATGAGCTTCATTATAAATTTCAGCAGCGCAGCGCCCGAAAAAAGACACTTCCTGCGTGAAGGCGAGGCACTTTCATGAATAAATCAATCGGTGAGGCGCGGAAATTGATGAGCGGACAAAAAGACTCGGAACGCACCAACAACAAAGTGCTCGCAATAAAAACGCATGCCGCGATAAGAGTCACCGAGCGGCGTCCCGCAGAGCCTGTGCGCTCCACCGCCAAATTAGATGCGCATAAATCAGGTCCACTTAAACTTCACCACGCACCGGTCACAAAGACCTGAGCTACTCTATCACAATGACCATACGAAGTTTCAAATACGCATTAATAGACTGAAAGATGTACGAGTACGCAATGTTTGTTTTAGTATCCGATATCCATTCATTTGATAATAATCGACCACCGAAAATTAAATTAAAATTATGATTTAAATTTTTTTTTACAACTATTTAATATTTTGATAAGAATGCGTAATTTTACTATATTAATACTACATTTCTACAAATTTGTGACTTGGCCCCAATTTTGTAGAATTTGTGTTCCTAAGTCTAGATACCTAAGCTCTTGACTACATGTCAGGAAGTTTATGTACAACATATTACTAAAAGGAAGACTGGGCGTCGAGGTATCGTGGTAAGCGCTGCGGTAGTTTAATGAGAACGTTTAGGTCGCGTAATGGCAGACTGATTGCCGGCTGCCGGCACCGGCACGCAGCGTCCCTACCATCGCTCACTACGGCGTCAAATTATTCGCTGCCATGCGACTATTCCGTTAAACGACCGAATAAAACACTCGCTAATGACGTCTCGTAAAGAAAATAACATTAATGAAAAATACGAACGCATGACGAATGTATGCCTCAACCATCCGTTATCGTACTTTGTTATTATATCTTAATTTCTAACCAATTATTGATTTTGATCCAATTTTAACTAATAATATGGACATTGAAATAAAAATCTTATTTTAATGGATACCTGCTAAGGGAAGAAACTATGCTGGGGGATGTGCCTTTAGGTGCCTATTAATTTTGCTTAAAGCGGACAGATGTTAGAATCGCGTGTAGACCGCAATCCACCGACATAACTGCCTTATTGTAAACTTGACGGTGTTATTTATATATTTATTAAGTATCTATAAAAATTACACAAATTTTAGTCATATCGCGGAGGAAATGGAACTCTATTTCGCTATAATTTTAAGGATGTAGTATATCTGTATTTTTAAAATCCCATTGCTGCATATTAGACACCTCTTTTTGGTAATAATCAGAATGCATACAAGGTTTGATTATGTTACAACCTTTAAAAACCTCGTTCCGGTCGAACATTGGACGAGTAAATAAAGTAGATATTGCGGGCATTGACAGACGGCTGGGCAGTGGTAGAGTACTCGGACGTAGCCTAAGTAATAGACCAAACATTTGTGAGGGCGTTGAATTACGTCGGTGTTGAGGCGAGGACTTGTAATCAGCCGAGGAACGAGCGCATATCGGAACCGAAGGTAATTTAAGACGATAGAAGCGACCGAGTTATTTGGGCCAAATGCAAGCAAGTAATTATCGAGATAATAATGCTAATGTACTTATCGTGTTGACGACTGTTTCCGTCCCGCCTCGCACCGCTAATTTAACGATTTATTCCTCGTTTACTCTTTCTATTTTTTTTACTAGTTACGTAAAAATTAAGACCTTTATACAGATACTGATTCTGTCAACGGTGATTTTCTGACTCAATTCATACATGTTTTTACTTCTTCTTACTAAGAAGAAGTATGAGGAACTAAAGGAAATGATAGGTACCTATTTTTACATTATATTAAAAAATCATGACTAGTGACAGCGACAGTTGTTATTACTTCAAAAGCTTTACTTACGTATTCCGGGTTTCCAAACATACAGTTGCATGAAAACAAAGTATAGTTTATTATTCAAACAGTTACTTAACAAGTTGCGTGCTTGTGTTCTTGTTCATTATTCGATGACGGTAATGATTACCTCATAGGTAATGACTAATAAGAAAAGGTAATATTATTTTAGGATACCGCGAACTTTTAATTGTTCACATTTTTCAAATACCTAAGAGTTAATGACCCTAATGACGTATATTGAATTGTAGCTTCGCGGCACGTGGGATTGGCAAACTTACCTGAAGTTAAACAATGATAAGTATGGCCAGAGTGCGGTCAGCAAGATCATTTGGATGTCTTTTTTTTGTTATCAACGTAGCAAACGAGTATCCAATGGACTTATGTGGCTACTGTCTCCCATTATCACCTTCACCAGTGTTAATAAGACTGTAGAAATGGGACTTTTATATACCAATTATACAACTCACTAACACACATATTCGAAGTGGAATAATTGTTTTGCAACAATTGTGTTCCAGGCGGAAATATGTGGCTGCACACTCACAAGACAAGTTGCACAAGAGACCACCACCTCAGTCCTCATGGGATAGCAACGCATCAGTGACCCGCTTCAAAAAGGACGAATTAATTTTAATTTAAAAAATTACTTATTGGTCCAGTACACTAACAATTCTAACTCCCACAGTCTACAGTTCAACAACTAATGAATACATACCAATTAATATTATAACACCTAATACCAACGAATTATCTAACAGTCCCTAGTACAGTCATATTCGAGACGATAGATATGAGAGAAAAAAAACCCGGTGTATAAATATAAATAAGTTAACCACAAATATTTTAGGCTTGGTTTAAGGACCATCTTTAATTATTGGGTACTGTCATAAACATAAACAATAATTTCTATCATGTATCAGATATTTATGTGCCAGTAGGTACTTACCATTTCTTCTCAGTCATAAGTACTAGCAAAGCACCTGTAACGCGCTCTGTATAAGACTGTAGTACTTTAATAGTCGGCTAGGTATAGGGTGCTAATGGACTGCAGTGATATCCACTAAACACCAAATACAGAGACTGCATGACTCAGTGGATAAACGACCACAAAATGAGTAGAAAATAATTTCGAATACCTACTTCTCTTTTTTTTAAAGAGACCATGTCTGTTCAATTTCTAAAAAATATTTATAAACACAAAAGAACCACATGCTAAGAATTCACCGAACAACAACCATAAAATTATAATAGTTACAAGACAATTCGTTTCGGAGGAGAAATTAGGAAATTACCAATTTACACACTTTTACTGTTGTATTCAGTGATCACGAAGTTCAAGTTAACACTTCTCGATGTCGGGGCCATGGCGTAAGTGCACAACAACACTATAAGGTATGTTTTATGAGGTTTATTTCAATGTGAGCATCCCAATTTTCTCACGTTTATGTATAAGTAAGTCCATAGAATGTGAATTATGTGGTAGATATACCCGAATGCCAATCTCATATCATGAATACTTAAATATCACAATCCATCGCTGATCCACTTTTGGGCACAGGTTTATTCTCAGAATGATAAACAAAACTTGTGAATTTTCTTTACACACTTTCAAGGCCCAATAGAAAAGGTTTAGGCATGCAGGCTTCATTAAAAAGTTTGCCTCACCTTGGCAGTTGATCATTAATGTCGAATACGCACGAACTTTTTTAAAATGAATATAATAATATATATATAATAATTTAAATATTTACTTTAAAAAGTCGTTATGAGCGTGCAGAAAATTCAAACCCTTATGTTTAGCATAAAAAGATCGCATGTCACTTGGCTAACATAACTTCAATATACATACCCCATAAGCACAACCTAAAGTTTTTAGATTGGCAATACTTATTTGTATAATTATTATAAAGTCTGATGAACTCGTTAAAGTCTTATATATGGGGCGCTCGAAGGAGTTCGGAAATCAATATTTTAGTGAGTAAATGTGTTTGTACTTATGAGCTTTCTAGAATTACTTAGTTTAAAATGGCCGTGGTCTATGATGCACAGTAAGGTGCAAAGTGGTCAGTCAATATGGGTGCTAGGGATGTCAGTTGGTCCCTTTATTTCAGACTACCTACTTCAAAATTATGGTTGTCTTGAATATAGATTTTTAGTTCTTGATATTGGCTAATTAGAGAAAGATTTCCATACAACAGATAACTTGATTTTTAAGGCTCGTTGTAAATATTAGGTACCTAATGTTTGTTGTAATGATTGCAAAAACATTGAAACATCTAAGTATTTCCTTTGCATCTATCCATAATTTAAATAGGTGATAACATGGTTGATAAATTTTGTCTGTGTGTAGCTCTAAATATATTGCGTTTTTTATTTGTTAATCTTAATATCGCAGAATGGTTTATAAACATTAATATATTATAAGGGTATCTACATTAACCTAACTAATGTTAACTTATGTTAGCTATGGTAGTTACGGATGTAAAACAGATTCATCATCATCACAACCCATCACCGGCACACTACTGAACACGGGTCTCCTCTCGGTACAATTTTAAACTGTCTTACTTATTATCATCCTCTTCATATAGTTGGCTGGTGCTGCTTTATGCACATATATTTTCCTTACTGACTGACAGTACGATGACTTATATTTTCCGTAATTCTCGCTTAGATATTTTCTGTCATAAGCATGATAAGCTAGATACTTACAGTCGTGGGCTTAGTATTTTGTCAAAATTATTTTATTATTTTTACACAAAAATGGTTGGAATAAATTTGGAATTGGTGGAGTAGAGCTACTTACAGTTTTGCGATTTGTATTTTGTCAGCGTCGTTCTGTCGTCCGAAGTCGTGCCAAGGACGCGTGCGGGGCGCCTGCACGGGCGAGTGGTGTGCGGAGGGGGTGCCTCGCCCGTCCTCCCCCACGCCGGGTTGCTGGCAGATCACCGTGTACTCGAACGACTGTTGGTGGACATCACTACTGGTCAATACGTACAATTGATTGTTTTTTTTTTTGTCTTATTAGTATAGCAAATGGTAATACAGTCCCACCGTTCACTGCCACCTATGAACATCTGTGCTAAACCTCGAATAGGATAGTACGAGGGACTGTGGTAGTTAGGACTGTTAGTGTGAGTTAGTCCTGTTAGTAAATATTAGTTATCATCCAGTTAGTAACCGTTAGTGCCTATTAGTCCTTGTCCAAGTTGGTCACAGATGTCTTGCTATCCCTGAGGACTAAGGTGGTCGCCTCTTTTGTAAGTGTAATGCAATTGTTGAATAACAATAATTGCACGACAGACATAAGTGTGGCGGTGCCACCCCCCCTGACGAACCGTATACAGGTTCTACCCTTGTAAAAATAGTATAGGTGGTATAAGTAAATGTACACTTACAGGTACGTCCTACTATTACGCTAACTGTCTTGACTCCGTCAGTCATACTTTTGCTTGTATAAATGTAGGAAACATGAACGGCCATCTACTTCGGGAGCAGCAACGCATCTAAAATTTGCGTCTTGTAATTCCTTAATTCATTTGAAATTGAATCTTTAGTATAATAATAAAACTCTGAAAGCTCACTTGTGTAAACTCGCTTCTGTTACTATACTTCTGCTGCCGCCAGTTACTGTCATGGCCGATTTTTCTCTCAAGTTACACTACTATTTGAGAAACAGGGTCCATACCCCGTTCAGGTCCAAGTTCTCACCCATAAGCCACTGCGACCTGAATAGATCTATTGTAGCTTTACTCTACAAGCTTTTGTCTTTGTTTAGAATATAAACTTTCTGAGCAATCCTTTTAGGTAAAGGACAATTCGGATAATATAATAACAATAGCCCATCATACTAATGAAATAAATTAAAAAAACACCTTATCGCTAATATTAATACTACTGCTGGAACGGCCCTGTAATTCAGTGTTTTATTGCATTTATATGGTTGGTACAAAATGGTCGTATGTAATATTTTAGAACACATACGATCCTGATAGGGAATAGCAAAATTAGTATTGATAAATGGAGCGGACTGATTTATTATATAAGTACTTGTAAATTTCCAAGATTTTTCTAAACAATTGTTAAGGCTTACAGAAATGTCTTTGTCATGTTTGATTGCTCTTATGTTGTCGGGTAGTTTGTTAAATATTTTCAGGCACATCTCGTTTGGACGTTGTAGAGTTCAGTACCTTTTTCTCCACTGTTTGTTAACCGATTTTCTTGAACACTAGTAATATTTATAATAATAATAATCTTTATTTTCTCAAAACTTACAAGAATAGAAACACAATACATGAAACCTACAAAAATGCAAACTATACAGTGGCTTGTAAATATGTTTAAGACTTCAAATAATAGTCTGTGATTCTCAGATAACATTACATTGCTATTATAGAAAATTACCTACCTACCTTACCCTACAACTACGAATAAGGTGAGAATAGGACGGTTTCTGATAAAACACTCCTTCTACAATTACTCTACATTTTTAGCAACTGAATTGAGTGTTGAGCCAGCCTACACACTAGTCTAGGTTCCGTTAACAGTGATTTATAATAAAGGTTATAAATGCATACATTTTCGTATCAAATTTTATTTTTGATATGAATGAATGAATTGAAATGATATTTATTTATTATAAGCTGTTCTACGCAGCTTCACCCGAGTATTTTTTCGATACAATTGTTTTATATCATTATTATCTCACTAAATAACGTACCTACTAATAACTTTGAGTAGCAGGCCTAAAAAACATGCCAAAAAGTAGAATTTGATAGATTTATAATGTTAATTGAATGCATAACAAAGGATTTATTAAATGTACTCAGCTCCAAGGTCTTTCAACATTTGTTTAAATTTGTTCCTCGCTTTTATATATTTGTCGCCAAAATCGGTACATACTACTGATATTATATACTTGTCTAATAACTATGACCTTTTTTTTTTTATTTAGCGCACTGGCCACTACATTTCAAAAATAGGGTCCCTATCGAACGGTTTGGTTACGGGTCTTTTAAACGTAATTGTTTCTATGAACCATTATCACCTTAATTATTAATTAATCTAATAAAATTAAATTTCTTCGAATAAAAAGTAGTTTTATCTTTGCAACATTTTTTAAACAGTCGTTTTCAATTTTTACCTGACAGTTGCTAATCACTTTGAGTATAGCAACAAGAAACATCTAAAAAAACTTATATCAAATTACAAATAATATGTAAATGGATAACACATTAATTTTGTGTTGAGGGTGTTGGAGGCCATTGCCAGTCGACGTGTGATATATTTTAGCATAAACATTTTAGCCGACGGATTTCGACCAAATTTAAGCTATGTAGGTACGAAGATTAACATTGAGTATGTGATAATGCGTGTGATTATGTAAATAACTGTTTTGAGGAGTATTTTATGTGAATTTTAAATAATTAAAATAATTGTATAGCGTTAGTAGAAAACTTTACAACTTTTTGCTGTCTAGCCTAGATAAATCTTATGACCACATGGCTTCATGTTATGTAGTCGAGTCAGTATAAAAACGTAGGGCAAAATACTGAAATAAGTGAGATTTCAGAGAAAAATGAAAAGTAGGTTTTCTTTCTCCTAATCAATTTACAACCACGTTGTAAAACTCGACAAATATAAGGGTAATGTGGACGATATCAGTTTAATTACTTAACATTACAAGTACTTCCTAATGACAAAAACATTATCATGAGATTTCTCATATATTATTCATTCATAAATTAGCATCTAAATAGCTATTAACTTATGATAATGATTTCTAATTAGAATATTGTCATGGCTACGTCATCGTAGTTATCATGTGGTGAGTAAGTGTCTATAACAGCTTTAGTTTTAAAATCACATAACTAGTATGCCCAACATCGACTTATGCTAATTTATTTTAAAACAAAAGTAAAAATACATGTGCAATACTTTATACTACTACGCTTGTATTTCTTGCAGTTAATATACGTATTATTACAGGCCAGAATTTTTTTATTAAAGTTCAATACTAAGTATACTTTCTATTGCTTTATTTCTGAATACAATACTAACTAGTGCCCGATCTAAATTATTCCAGTACCTACAGCATAGATCGTGAGCGACACACCTAGGAACTACAAGTCCTTCAAAAGCACTTAGTTGTAAAAGCTTAACCTGATTATACGCATAGTCATGTCAATTTGTTTTTGTAATACATAATATAAAGTCATAAATTGAAAGTTAATACAAGCAATTCTTATTCGACGCCTGTGTACAAACATCGCTCATGCTATTGAAATTACCTAACTCTACACTTTATTATATCCAGAATACAATATATGATTGACATTGCACATCAAACTTAAAACATCCTCATCACCCTTGAAACCTCCAAATGGAAGCTTTTACCTATTAAATATACTTTTTTACTTCTACTATTTTAATAAATTATAGTTAATTGAAGTTGTTAATATAAGTTAATTGAAACAAGAGCCCGACGAGTGTTATTCAGTGCCGCATGGCGATAGTAGCGACCAGCGCTCTTTTTTCAAGAAAGTCCAAATGTACGACAGTATTCAACTAGAAACAGCCATAATATTGCACTACTTAATTTAAAACTATTTTCCAAAGGAGTTCGTGAATCTTTGTTTACAGAGCATTCTGATGGAAATTTTGACCTCGGGCCAAATTCAAATCAATAACCCAAGCAGACTTAGTCTAGTCCAAGCACATAGCGTCATAGTCAAGGCATCGTGGCAGCGTAAATAACCTATAACACGTTACTCAGAAAGTTTTGCGACTAATAGTTCGTGTCCCACTGGCTGGTTCTCATGTCAATTAAAACTATGACTATTTATTACAAAAAACCCTATATTCCTAATTTGAATTTCCCTCCACATTTTTTACGAGCAATTAAAATATTTTGTCTCACTGAAAAATTTATGAACATTTTCACACGATGATTTTGTTCGATTTCAATAATGTCGACTAAAACCAGAAAAATCGATTGAGAGACTTCGAATGGCATTCATTGACTAAAGCCCTTCTACAGCGGTTCAATGGATTTAAGCGTGGTCGAGTAACTTTGGCGCACGAAGAAAGAAGTGGCAGCCCTAGGACGCCTGCTACAGAAGAAAACCTGTGGTTGCGAAAAATGTATTTCAAGAGAATAGGCGAATTACATATTAAAAGATTCAGCATATACCTACAGCGGATTGGAACGGGAAATGTGCATGAAATTCTCCACAGGTAACGAATTCTTTTTTTTTGTTCGGCGTCGCACTGGTGTATTTGCCAGTATGAAGTTTGAGATAAGAATATTGATACGATATGAAATAATTTTTTTTGGAGGAGCGTGGGAAACTCCAAAAAAAGGGCGATCGCGCTTCCCCCGCCCGACCTGCATCTAACAATCCTCATTTATCACAGCGCAGTCAAACCCGCGCACTGCCGTAGCCCTTCCCTCCAACTCTGCAAACATATCCACTCCTCAATCGGCAAGCAACCCGAAATAATAAGAACAAACCTATTCGCAATATTAAAAAGAAAAACCACAAAAATACACCAATTCAACCACACTACAACAACTTAAAACTATTAAACGCAAGCCAATCAAAACAAATCTGACAGCCCCCTTCTGAAACTTCTCGCCCTCTTTGGTAAGGAATATAGTTTCACGCTGGGTACCGCACAATCTAACGCGGGCTCAGAAGAAGTTTCGGGTAGAATGGTGCCGAGAAATGATAGCAACATTTGAAGCAGGTTCAACTCGTCTCTTTTTGTGTCTCGTTGTATATTTTGGTACGAAAAGACAATATATTGAAATAGTCAAAGCAAAATGGTTATTCATTTCCAAGAGGCCGCCAGAGAGCGAAGCAAAATGATTGAGCAAAAAAATCTATAACACCATCATCAAAATCGGAGTTCCTAACAGGCAAAGAGAAAGAATTTTTATTTTTTCGGACTGTCAAGTTCTTGAGTAGATCCAAGTGTACATAAATAACAATGTGTTAAATTAAATATATGAAAAGGAATTTCGGCTACATCTGATAAATGAAAAAACACCATAAAAATAACACTGATTTATGATGGATCCGTAGTATAGACAAGGGAACTCCTCAATCTGCTAGTGCACCCATTGATATAGGATTAATTCGTCTTATGTAAATCAATCTTTTCATTGATTTTACGAGAAGACCTAAGGCCATTTCAGTCACATGGTAGCGAGGGTCTGATGATGTAGATAACGGATCCGTGGTTAAGAACAGAACTTTCCTCAATGATAACTTTAATTACTCAATCTACCTAATTATGCAATGATAAGGGGTAGATAATGTTAAAAAGTATTTGAAGGTTTATCAATTACATACTATAAAAATAAAATACTACGTAAAAATAGGGGCAGTTATTAGCGTTTTTACTAATCTTTAATTTAAAAATTCGTGTGTAATGGAAAATACTACACAGCGCATGGTCCAACCTCCTTATCTACCTACCTTAACTATTCATTCAAATTAAGAAAGTCATGCTCCACTTTTCTGCTAAACATCTTAATAAAAATAAATGCATAATTTGTCTGTGATAATCTAGAACGCAGCTAAGACTATCAAAAGCCATAACTTATCAATACAGCTACATCTTATCACTATACCTACCACCTAACGGGGATATGCAAAATACAAAGCCAAGTCAATTTATATGTAAATGTGAGTAAAGAGAATAGCAAACTGAAAAATATTTGTCCCATGCAGATCATCTAATAAAACTGATTATGGCTTATTCCAATAAGAATGCTTATATTAGAATCTAATTTATGAAAACTGAAAAAAATATATCATATAAACCTGATTGGAGCAAATAATAACTTTAAAATCCATTACGTTATTATTTCCGTATTGTTTACTTACAATACACGATTTTTATATATTTTTATTGTTATGATCTTTTTTAGTTACGAACAAGAGTTGGTTGTTCCTTTTGTTTAATGTTGTCCTTGAAAATAATTATTGTGAGTTTTATTATTATTTATCTTCTGATCTCTGTGTTTTCTTTTACATAGACAACAATGGATATTAGATTCACATGAATTTTCGTGAATAAGGAAGGATGTTTTAAAAAACAATCCATTTTCTTTTTCAAGGTTTAACCTATTTCATACGAATCGATTCAGCAGTTGTTGCGTAATTGACACATACATACTACATTCACCCTAAACTAACTTTTGCAGTTATAATATTACGTGATCATTTCCGAATTGCTAAATAAAAAAAAAAAAAAGAAGCATAAAGCATGCACTCTATAAATCGTCTACTGAATGCTTTACCTAGTAATTTGGCTTTGGTTAGAAAATCATGCTATTCGTATATTAATCCACAAAAATGGAAACTGTAGACAAAGAGCGCGGGAGGGCTTATGTATTATTGCAGGGCATTGACTGATATCAATGGACCTCAAAAATGCACTGTAAGTATAGCTACATAACGTGGTGGCGAAAAGTTAATTTAGTAGTCAATTTGAGATATTGATAACAGATTTAAGCCTTGCTCAACAATGCGTGTATAATAATGTAAATACAACATGAGGATAGCTGTAATGATTATGTCCGCACTGAAGCATGTCAACTGTGAGTTAAGTGATAACGCTTGTTTGTGTCAGTGTGTGAGCTCGCCCGCCCGCGCCCTGTCCGTCGTGACACCGACCTGCTGAACAGCGGTGTGGTCTCGAGGAGTGACGGCATCTGCTCCGATGCCGCTGTCCGGTGACGGCAGGTCCACAGTGAGGCCAGCGGCTGCGATCACACTCTTGCTGTGGTAGCGGGGAGCAGCATATCGGTCTCCAAAAGCAGATGCCGAAGCCGACTCTGTGTCGCCATAGGGAGGAGCCGCTCTTTGCTGGTAACCTTCGCCGACAAAATACTCTCTATAGTAGGGCTCGCCGGCGAAGGTCGTGGATTGGCGTGGGTACTGGTCGCCGTAAGGGGTGGGACTCGGCGTGCCGGGCGGCGCGAACATCTGCGCTGCATACATCGCGGCGTCCGGCAGGAGGGAGCCAGCAGAGGAGGCCCGCGATGGCACCGGGGAGGGTGATGCCGCTTCGCCGGGCTCGCCGACCGCCACCTGCGGACACACGCGCCTGTTACACGCGTTCTCCCACGACAACTGTCCGCTTCTTAACGTCGACGCGTACATGCCGCGTCTTAACACAGTTCACAGTCACGTACACTAGGATCCTGCGATCTCAACACGTTCACAGAAGTATTACAAGCAACCCCAAGACAGTTCGGCGGTCCTCGAGGTTCACCTAGTTCGGCGTGCACTGGGCGGGCGGCGCTGGCCGGCCTGACGGGGGCGCGGGCGGGCGCGGCTAGTGCGTCTCGAGCGAGGTGCTCGGCACATCGTACGCTATCCGCGATAAATAATACATGAGTAACCGGTAAGGGAAGTGTGTGAGTGCGTGCGCGCGCGACGGCGGCGTACGGACGTGTGACGCACCTTGTGTCGCGGCGGCTTGCCGAGCGCGTGCGGCTCGGGCTCGTCGACCACCTTGCGGCTGAGATCCTCGGGCTCGCGCTTCACGAGCCCGGCGTGAAGCAGGCCCGACAGCTCGCCCAGCTCCGCCCCGTGCGCGCCATTGGCCGCTTTCAGCGTTCCGCCGGCCCTGCGGAGGGGAGACAGGCGTGATTGGCGACAATGCGCGCGCGCCGCTATTTCTACGACCGACCTCGTAGTGCGCGTGCAAAGTCGACACAATCTTTCTCCATGTTATTCAGATTTTAATTTAGTTGCTACCATATTCAGCCCATTTCTAAACATAGTAAGAAATAAGGCATAAAATTTTAAATTATAAAAATTCTACATGGCAAAATTATCCTGTACTTTAGTACATTTAGTACTCACTACAACATACCGTTAACATATTACAGATTAAAATATTATTAGGGAAATTCATCCCGAAATACATTAGGGTATGTCATAAAATATTTATATTTTTCAGCGTATTCCCATGTCTACAAATGGAAATAACATGCTTGAGGTACATTTTGATTTTCCTTTTCAAAACTACATTCACAATCCTTTCTACCCTGGCACAGGCTTTTATAAAATAAAAGAGACATAACCATATTTAGCTAAATTTTAATATTGCAAAATATATATTCGTCCGGAATGGGCCACTGCCGTCTTTTCGATACCAGTATCCTTCATTTGGGCTGAATTCAAAATTAAGATATTTAACTGTCAATAAAAATACTGATAAATCAAATACAAATACACATATTATATATTATTATTTTACTCATTATTGTACACTTAAACTACTATAAGTAATCAATTAATTATAAAAAAAAAAATCTAAGGTACAACAAGGGCGGTCTTATCGCTTAATAGCGATTTCTTTCAGCACATGGTGAGATGAAACAATACAGCTATGAAACAAGTTAGGGTGCACAGAAAATTTACCAGAATTCAGCATTTATACGTTATGATGAAACACACAGGAGAGGAAACAGAGGAAGCAAGACGAAGTAAAGGCATAAACAGTTGATGACAAATAGTAGGTACCCTAAGTACCTGAATTTCATAAATTGCAATAAGCTTTCAATTGTGATAGCAATAATACATTGTATAGTAGGTACCTATGCCATAAGGAAAGTACCTATTTAATCATGATTAGGAAAAATACTCATCCATACGTAATATGCATACCATCTGATTTATGTCGCCTTTACGTCGTCATGTATGAGTTTAAACCAAGAAATGATTAATACGTTAAACAGTTCTACCTAGTAGTACAGTTCTACCGAGTATATTCAATATACATCACACAGTCAGGTTAAAATTTCATTGGTTTGTGTTGGTTTGGTTATATTTATTCGAAAATTTGCTTCCTTACGTCTCGCTCAGATGACTTGATTGCAAAATTTATTTTAAAGCTGCGAAAAGGTGGTAAGGTAGTAGTAGTGATGTACCTATAAAAACGATAAATAATGAAGCTTAACGCATTTTATGTGCATAGAGGCAGTAAGCGTAGATGTGCGTAGTTCTTTTGCCTGCGATGCTTATTTATAATTGTAGGAGGAGAGATAACGACTGTTGATTATTTCGCTGTTCATTTAAGATTATTACAAATACTGCAGAGACAGTTACATTAAATCATGTAGATTTGTTCGTATGTGAGTAAGCTCAGTCACCTCCGCAAGAGGCGCGGGGCGCGGCTTTCGTCCGACGATGTCAGTGCGTGCCGATTTATGATAATTGAAGGCATGTTTCATTGGAGCTCAGATGTTTATTTTAGATAAGAGGCTCTCATGGCACTATTTCATGCGTCCGAATTGGCCGGGACGCGCGACCTCCCGCGAGCTCGGCGCTTCGCCCGCCGTGTCCGATTGCAATTCTTGCTTTGCTCATTCCTCACGATTTATGCATACGATTTGTAAGAGGAACACGACGAGTGTGAAATCGCACATCCGATAAGATAAAGTTCGACTTCATAAAATATTTCAGAAGGTATCGGCAAATTTTCCGCGGCGCGACTAACGCGCGGAGGGCGTGACCAATGTGTAATTATGAGCAATGCCGAACGGAGATGTTATGACATTACGACGCGACGAGCCACTTTTTCAGAGTATGCGAATTAAGTTTGGGTTCGTTGCGCCGACGGCGGTGGTGTAAGATCGTTATTCATGGATTCGAGGCACAATGCATTGTTTACTCGTCAATGCTTGCGCCTCGAGGGATGGAGTGGAGCGCGTCGTGCTGACAGCTGAGCAACAACTCGGGCCCGGTGACTAGACAATGAGTTTTAATGTCACGAATCGATAGAATTTCCATCAAACGAATTCATGTATTATAGGAAATCCCGAATCATTATTAATATTTATCTACAGTAGGTATCACGCAATATTTTCCACTCTCATCATTATTTATCATCATGTTATTGACACCATTGTTATTGGACAAGCAAAGTAAAAAACTAAACTTTTTATTGTTACTGAAACATAAAACACGATGGAAGCTTTCCGATTTAATGGACTTACCTAATTAAATAGTAAGGTTGACCTTAAAGAAATATATTATATATCGAACTAAACTTTTGTAGGACAGATTATAGTTAATAATATTTTTTTTAAATAAAGTTAAAAAGAGTCACACAGAAAGAGATATATATATATATATATACTTGAAAATATTTGTGGCGGTCTTTAAGTAGGCACCAACGATAATACGACGGCTGACGACGGGAACTTTCCCAAACGAAGATAATAATCTGATATCGGTATCGTGTTGCACTAAATTAGCATAACACTGTTTGTAATAAAAGCTTAGAATGAACACCTTCCTTTGCAACTGTGTTCTGTATTTTACATGCAAATATAAGTTTTTCTATGAATGCAGATATCGAATGTGTGATGCTGATATGCATTCGGCTTTATAATTATTTGCAATGTTTACTTAACACCCTTTCACACATGATGAGATATCCACAATAGAATGTTTAGGGGCAGGTAACCCCTGCTAGTGCTCCTCACCCTACACTACTGTGCACTTATCCAATCTCTTATGAATATTGTAATAGATTGAGATAATTCCACGAATCATTCTTAAATTTCATCTGATTCCTTGCAAACTTCAAATAAAAAGAATATTACCAGCCGTAGCCAATATCCTATTAACATTTTTATGTAAATTAATATAAAGTAATTTAAATTAAACATTGTTACGGTAGTAATGTAGTAATATGCACAATTTATTTACCACGTCCACTGCCAATAAACATTGAATGCTCAATTATAGTGTATAACACGAGTAAATTATAGGTTACGGGCGTGAATGGAAATTGGATATCACGTCCAGTTGTAGCATTTGATCAGGATTAAGTTAAAACATGAAGGTATAGTTTACGGAACCCAGCCATGGTAGAGCTTCTTACACTTGAGCTTTTTCGATTAAAATCACAAGCGAGGAGAGTTATACATCGTTGACGAATAGATTAAAATCTATCGCGCGATAAATAGAGATGAAGAAGGCGCTTGCAACGGATGTGAGTAACGTAATTCCATTCTATTTGAATATATCATTCGACCAAATGTAGGTTTATTGCTACTTTTCTCACGGAACTAATGTATTATCAAAGTCTTTTAATTGAAACAGATTTCGCCGTACAGATGGTATTAAACATGGACGTCGACTTATAATATCTAATAAGCTTTTGAATTTGTGAACCTCGATACTGATACCTACTTAGAATTACTAACACCGTACCTACTCGATAAGAATCTTACCAATAAATAAAATTGGAGTGTGTGTGTGATATTAATATTGAGGTCAATAATTAAATGGAATATGCTAGTTATATGACCCCTAAATATAATCTACCATTTTTAGAATTGTCTGTCCGTCTGTTTGCTTTTTTTTGTCGTGAATAGGCTCAGATACCGCTTCACGGATTTTATCTTGAAATTTTCAGCGATTGTTGAGGTTACACTAACTTACCGCATAGGCTATGTTTTATCTCAATATCACAAACGGTGTTTTAGTTGCTTATAACCCTTTTCGTATGTACCCCTTTTCTCTATTTAATTTCTTCTATTTTTCTAAATGTCACGCGGGCGAAGTCGCGAGCTCTCCCTTGTAAATAATAAAACTAACAGACAGCTGCGGCAAATAATTCGCGTTGGTAACGACATAGTTGGATTCCCAAACTCGTCCTTTGAATACAGCGTGTACGATAAAGGATGGTCAAGAAGAACGGTCAAGCCTCAGTTTCATATTTTGCTAAGGGATGACCGCCACTGTCGGGGACGTAACGATGTATATAACTATCTTTTTTACGCATTATCTTCGTAAGAGGGTCGGGTGTTTCCAGGGGAATTGAATGGCATTAACTGCTATGACATTAACAATACAGCCGTGTCTTCAAGAAGAAACCGGTTTCAGACTTTAATGGGTCACACGGTTCCAGCTCCCGAGTTTTTGTGAAGCGACCGCGACTTCGCAACTTGAATACTTGCTAAATGATAGGTAAGTGTGCTCATCCTTCATTATCTGAATCTAACTATTTATAGTTGTATATAACTATATATAAGTAGGTAAACTTACCTACTTATTTAAAAATAATTATTAACAGCATCACTATCTATTTTCAAATTAAATTTTTAAGGCTAAATGTTAAAGTTAGAAATTGTAATCAAAATCGGTATTAATTATTTTTGTTGAAAGTCCAATTGTCGTCCAATGTATTGTAGCTCATTCTAAAAATACCGCATAAACATTATTTGTCCATTAATGCAAATATCACCGTCTAATACAAACTTTAACAAATTATATAGGTAATGTTTTGTAAAGACGAGGAGAAATTGATTTCCCGTTAGGTGCAAGAGCTTGCAGTGACAGGGTCAAGCCCTCCCGGAGTCATCCCATCGCGTGTTTCTATGCTAATCTTACGCGAGTATTCGAGAGCCACCGACAACTATTAATGGTTATGGCCGACGTTTTCTCTTAATAGTTCTAAAATTATCCGAGGTCCTGCTCGGAACGACTGAGCTGCGCCTGCGCGCTGCGCAATGCGTTTACGAAACACTGACGCAACGTAATATACAGATTGAACTCGTTAATTTCTACATCTATACAGTATTCAATTCAAATATTACGAGCTATTTAAACAACAAATACAGCGCTCCGAAACTGACGTTACTCTGGCACTGAACTATATAATGGATTAGCATACAAACGCATGCGGCGACGCAGCGAGCGCGGATGGGTGCGGGCGAGTTGAAGCATTCGTTATAATTTTGAATGTATGAATGAGAAATAGCAGCGCGTCGAGCCGGCGCGTGGGACGCGTGCCGACAATGAGCCGAGACAAGTCCTGGGCGTCCTTGTCAATGTGAGCCGCTTCCAGCCACATCCGTCTATTGTCATTATTTGTATTTATGCACTCCCGTAAACTGTGACGAGGATGACATGCCGAAACAAACGGTTCCCGGCGTCGGGCGGGCTCTTTAATAGGTACGTTTACACAAAAGACAAGATGCGAGTATTATCTGACGTCAAGCCTAGATGGCGTGTGGGGTGAGAGCACAAAATCATTTAAAAAATATCAAACTCTACAGACCAGTAAGTAGCCATTAGCTGTGCCAGTATATTTTACAGTGTATTTTACTATAATATTAAATTTTACGTTTATAACCAGAATGATCTAAGCCACTTTTCCCTAAATAAGATAGCGTTAAGTGTGAAATACATTAATGCACTCTGTACAGCATAGAGAATGAGATATGGGGTTTGCTCATTTTTGTGTCGCCATTCAAAGGATGCTGTTAACAACCTCTTTCAAAAAGCGAGCATAATTTGATCGGGGTCGTGTTTCTATGGGAACATCGTTGAATGCACAAACATACTTACCCAATTTAACTGCCTACAAACTATTTTATTCTTTAACTAACATTTAGTTTAATTTGTAACAAAGCGTAATGGCCGAATATTCCATACTTTATTAAAATTATTAAAGAAATATGGATAACAAATTAAAATCTTTGCGTACTAAAATTTTAAGGCATTTTGGTTAAAAATTACTTCTATGCAGCTTTAAGTAATTTATAACGGTAGGTAAAGATTAAATATTGATTTCTTCCAAGACAACCCGTTCTATACACAGCCATTGATAAAAAAATATTTGCAAAAAATTGGCAATCAAACTGCAAAAAGATATGGTAATATTCAAATGATATACGTTGGAAGGCATAGGGGCATAAGACATTCTTTGCAGTTGCGAGCTCTTATTTCGATAATCCCGCTATAGGTATTCAAATGAGTGCTTATGATTTATTGAGTGGAACATTAACATTTTTATTATTTGTTATTCTTACACCTTTCGTTGGGGCCGGAAGCCACGCGGCCTCTGTCTCAGTGTACTCGCCCGTGAGAGTCGCGACAAGTACAGCCCCGCCTGTAACTGAACTCGCAAAAAATATGCCTATCTATACAAAAGATTGCATGTATATTATCGTAGTTTACATATAAATTTTACGCAAATTCATTCCGTATTCACTGCACCTAACAGTTTGGCGATTATAATGATAATCGCTCCGATACACGAACGTTCGATTTGATACACGGCCGTGAGAATTTGAATGATTTTCCGGAACTGCTTTGTTTCGACATTGATATTTATTGATACGTCAATGATATTGTTGCATCCTCGTAATTTTAGACAATTTTTATATGATTCTTGCAGTAACATTTAATGCTACTTCATCAAATTAATTACTAACTAATATGAATTATTTAATTAATGAAAACATTTAATCGACTGAGATTGGGAATTGTAAACAATTATTTTCAATACAATTTAGCTCTACTTTCTGTATTTCTGTTTCTTTCTCATATCATGTGTAGGTAGGTAGGTACATGTAAAATATAAATTATCCGTACTGATTTTTTTTTGTGTTAGACCGCACAGGTATATTTTATAGCATTGGAAACATCGTTTATTCACAACCATTTGACATCTACTACCATAATTAATTCAAAATTAGAGAGGCAACGGCAAGAAATCAAAAACCGTTTGCCATAAATAACCATTTATAACTAAGTATTATTCATAAATTAACTATAAAACATTGTGATATATTATGACAGTCACACAGAAGTGTGGAAACTTTGTAAAAATAAATAATTTAAAAAATGTGCATTCAGATGTAGGAGGAGAGGAGACGGAGTGGCGCCAATTGGAGGAAGCGAACATGCAACGTTATAGAGAACTTACGTCCAGACTTCCTTGTGGAGACTAAGATGGGTGTCCTGTGCCAACGGCGGCAGCTTGTAATAGTCAGTGACAAGTGATTGGGGCTGCGCGTCCTCTGACACACCCAGCACCGCCGACGTGGCCGCGCTCAGCGGGTGCTCCGCCCCGCTCGAGTAGTATGCGCGCCAAGATTCACCACTCACTTCCATCACCTCCTTACGTCTCCTGTTGACAAACAAAGGAAAAGGGTAAAAATTCAGTAGTATTGTAACTGTTATGTAAACATAACAGTTAAAACCAGTTTTAAATACAATCCCGTTTAACTTGTTAGGATTAGGACAAGTTTTGAATGACCACCCTAGCTAAAACTAGTTTTGATTGAACGCCTTAGTTGATACTAGAGTTTCCTACCAATCCAAGATTAACCTAACTATGATGCACAACAAATTTGATAGGACAAGTTCATATCTTTTTAGAAGACTGCAATCAGAGCCCAACTATAAGTTGAACCGAGTTCAGTACAGTAAAGTATATGTATATTTGTAAAATCCTTATCATCAATCAAGTATGGTAACCAATAAGTAAGTCGAATTTGGGGGTAGTAAGCAAATTTCCATAAAACCTTGGGGTTCTGCATAATGCATCAATGAGTTGTGCAACTTGTAAGTATAAATATTTGTCAAATGTGTGTGCGTTGACGTCAACATGCAATAACACCTTCTGCTCATAACTTATAATCAAATTTCATTGAGTCCGGCGAATCAACGGAGTAAACATAGCGTAAGATAGCTTGTTTTATGACTGGATCGACTACAACTTACGAACCAGTTATTAGGCGTGACCATTTTGGTACGAATACTGACCTTTGATGGTACCATCAGCGTATAACGTGACGATATACTACGTACGCTAATTGTTGTGCACAACAAGCCGTGAGTCAGCGGAACAGGTGGCCTGTTAAAGTGAACGCGTATTGATTTTGTTATCACAGGCAATTCGGAACGACGCAACGGATCGGAGTTTTCGCATGGATCTATGTCTAATTTGAAGTATTGGTCGTGTCGAGAGATCATTGGACGGATGCCCATACGTCACCGAGACAGGGTCGCATGGTGCCGTGCAACCTGAATGTAGAACAGGTTCAAACCACTTGCAGAACCGGAAGGATACGAGGCAAATCCCTGTTCCCTCGCCAACCAGTTTAGGTCGCCTGACGTCACGCCCAGCGGTATCCGACGATACAGACAAATAAATAAAAAATGTTGGAAGCACGCGTCGGACGAGTTTGACCGGATCGTAGTTCTACCTGATTCCTGTTCCTGGTGTTTGTTGATATCACGAAAGGTCATTACTTATTGTTGTTATGGAAGATGCACGCCGATAACCTACATGATGACAGACCCGTAATAAGCGACTCTTGTTGTGGCACAATTATGTTAGGTGCATTTCTTCAGGAAATTACGATTAGGTTTTTAATCACTGTTACTATCACATAGCTAAAGTACTAACGATAGTGTAAAACTTTGTTTACTTTCTTGGTTTATTAAGCAAATTGTATTTTGGTAACTAAGGTGAGGTTGTCCGTTACACTCCCACTAGAGGCAGGTAACTCCCCTAGCTTGGCTCAGTCCTAACAACCAGAAACGCACCTGTGAGCAACTTCCTAAAGGACATATTGTACTATTAATATCTAATACAAACAGGAAGTACTTATACTAACAGTCTTAATTTCTACTGTACAACGAATACTAATTTAATTTACATACACTAATAGTCTATAATCAGCCACAATGGCCACACTACAAGTTCGTTTGATACTTACATCATACAAAACGAATATTCAATAAATTCAATCAACAAATTAGGTTGTTTAGGAATGTCGTGTTAGTGTCAAGCGAGAATAGAATATGCGAATTGGTTCAGAAAACTGGAAAAGCCAGCTTCTGGCATTTAACCAGCCAAAGCGTGAGTCATTTGACGAGTTAACTGGCAGGCGGCAGCGCAGGGAGGCGGGCGGCGCGGGTGCACCACGTGAATGAGATTCCGGTAGGTGCGCACGTAAAAATCGTGCAACGAATCTAACAGGTTTGCTGGGGTCCTTGCGAGGCCACCGGGACTGGTCTAACCTGCCCTGCGCAGCTGAACCTCGAATTTCCGACCGATTCCTATCACGTTCGCCTCGATATGTAAACATACGAGCTTAGACTTAGTAAAGTGCAACGGCCAACTAAAAACTTCGCTTTCGCAACTTAGCACGAGCTTTTACGTGCATTTGAGACTATCATTTTGACAATCTTTTACGTAGCATTGTCAAGACTACACATAATTAATTGATTACCCTTTCTTTATTGTCAATTGTTCGTGGCATTTCAAGTTTCGCAAGATGCCCGACTGTTTGTTTGGCGTTGACTATTGAATAGAGCGATTAGAAAGTATTGCGCACAGCTGTCACGAAGACGTGACGTATGTTAGAGCGGAACGGATGGCTTCGAGCAAAGGGTTGAAGGAGTCTCTGCAACACAAATAAAACATTCGATTCGGCCATTCATCCACAGCCGTTTGTCAGTGATTTTGCCCTTGATACGTCACGATCACGACCATGCTATTGCATAAAATGTGTTGTATAGAATACCCAGAATGTTTTAACTGCCTTAAAGCCTTTGGCAAGCGGCACCGCGAACTTGGCGGACCTAAAAAAGTAGGATGAGCCGTGTATGTAGACTAGTGTAGACTACACAGTACACACTGTTCCTAACAATAAGCTTCATAGAGCAATAAGCTTTAGACGAAATGTGGATGATGCTTTAGGTCACATTTAGATTACTAGATGAAAATACATCACTGTCAATATTGATCTGATGAATATTATCAATTTGAATGGCATATCCGGACTGGTTAAAATTGAAATTGATTCGCGGAATCGAAACGCTCCAGACAGCGTGCAACGAGAAAAATAAGAATTTTGAGTTCGATTGAAGCTGAGTGACTGTTCGGATGGAGATTTATCTGAGGTCGCGGCGAGTGTACAGAAAAGTGTCGGCGGCGGCGAGTTTCGAAAGGCGCTCGTCCACGTCCACGTCCACGTCCGGTGTCGCGTCCAACTATCGATCATTCGGTTCGTTAATAAATAACACGTTGGCGTCGTTCCCCGCTTATCTCGGCTGTTCGGGCATGTGGAAAAATTTGGTGTAGGTGTCGTAACGGAGCGGCACGCATGTCTCGTAGGGTTGCGTGCGCCCGCCTGGCGTGCTTATCCTCCTCGGTCGTTGCCACTCTACTTGGCTGCTTCGTTATACGCTTTAATTAAAATAAAACAGCCTCAAAATAATTAATAGCTCCTTTAGTTATCTTGTCCGCAATTTATCCAGATCAGTTAGTCCGCTAATTTATTGTAAACGGTTGTTTGCAGTTACCTATATTGTAAAATATAAATT
>DWLO01000138.1:0-25706 GCA_018245335.1 Dalla quadristriga
TGGGAAAGCTAAAAATGGGAAGTTAATACATAATAAATAAAAACAACCAAGGAAAGGGCAGGACGACGTCTGCCGGGGCAGCTAGTTAATAATATAATTATCCAGTTTAAAAACTTTTTATTTAATAAATGAAATAAGGGAAAAGCAACCGTTTTATTCCGTTTATTAAATAATTATTTTATATATACTTATCCCAATTATTGAGATAATGAACCAAATTAAAATGACACCTGTCTGACTGTTACCTACTTTATAAAAAGAAAATCAGAAAATAAATGTATTTGCGTATTACTTTACCGTATTGCGTAAAACGGTAATTTGACATATTCTTTGAAAGGGGTGAAACTACAGTTAATTTGCATAATTTTTGTCCCATTCTCAACTCATCCCTGATAGCTAGGATCAGCTCTTGTGAAAGAGGTTTTACATAATCTGTTGGAATTAAGTATGACATTTGCTGTGTACATTCACTATTTTTGAACATTTATGCAAGAACGAGTTATACAGAGGCCATGTGGAGCAGACGTAGTTAAGCATAATTTGCGCTAATCGTTACTCAACCAACAGGCAGCGCCGGCCATAAAATATTGCTTGTTTTCAGTAGATACACGATCCCTGGGGATTACATTGCAATAGATCATGAGAAAGATATTTTGTCTGAAAGTTAATATTATGTTATCGCGATGTCAGATTAAAATGAGGAATTCACTTGGAAAACATTCGTATGTCAGGTGATCTAAATGAAGCAGAGCATGTTTGCTTTTATTACGAAGATAGATAAGAGAAGATCAAACACTGTCACTTGGTGTCGGCGGCCGGCACTGCCGCGGAGACCGCACTAGTTGATCGTGACTAGAGCACGTATTGAGGTTAACTATCACCCGAGACAATACCTAAAACTGTGAACAGCACGTGCCTCCGCGACTATTTTTGTTTTGCTACAACCCTATTATTTCATTTTGAAGGACCACTGTTTCAACAAAATCATAAAGTAAGCCTCCGAACACGCACTAGAAATAGGCCTGCTGCGAAAGATACATTAGAAAGTATACTAATATGTTACATTTATTAATACGTGATGAATAAAGAGTTTATTAAACAGTTTAAAATATAGAAACTGCGACCGTATTGAATTTCTTATGAACAAGACTACAAATATTACCCAATAACACAGACGATGCGTATGTCCGTAAACGACCTTGATGATTAGCACGTCACTTACTATGCCTCAGGTGGATAATAACTGTTGCTTTGTTAATTTTTTAACAAAGCAACAGTTCGCGACAGCAGGTATTCATAAGCTTTTGTCTAAAATGCGCTCACACATCATGCTAGATGGTGGGTTATATTTGTCAACATAAGAGACAAAAGTGAAACTTTGATTTAAAATAGTTACAATTTGAATAGATGGTCATTGTTGATAACCGCCTTGCCATGCCCGCGATGAATAAGTCACTAAATATGGCACGGAGACAAGAAGCGATAATGTTATTTAATACAAAATAGCTATTATTTTCTGCAAATTAATGGTGCTATTGCTAAGAAATTGAGCATTGACAGCATCTAAAGCTTGCCTTAACGCGGATGTGTCGCAACTCGGAGACCGCGGGCGCCGCGGCGCGGCTGGCGCCGAGACTCCAATGTATTTTCCGAGCACCTTTCATCGCTCGTCTCGCATCGACCGACGGAAACAACGCGTTAATTCCCGTCATAAAATCACTTTTAGAATTCGGGTTATTTACTTGTTTTTATTTTAGTTACATGATAATTTTAAACGTCGCTCTGAAGCCAATTAGATCACGTGAAAACGAATTGAAGGCAGGCCTCTCCAAAACTTTATAAACAACCGGGTGTTCTTTTGATGTTTTATTATTGACAGAATGACAGGTAAGTAAGATGGCAATGCGTATTTTGGCAGTCATTTTAGTTCAGTTAGGTAATAATGAGATTTAGAACATAACCGGACTAAGGACGACCTAATTGAAAAATGTGGCAAAAAACTTTGTATCAATCTTTCTATGATCGAAGGTAGAGTTGACATAAAAAGATAAGATAGTCAGAGTTTATAGTAAGTAGATATTTTACAAACTAGTTATGATAAATGGAGATAAAGTAAATTTTGCAAACATTGACTCTGGCTTCGATAAACCATTTAATCTGTGCGTATTCCTAATCTCTAAATGTGAAAAACCACCTAATTAATCATCACGTTTTCTGTTATCTCCTATTCCGAAACTTTTCGTGCACACTCGTTTCTATGCGGCGTAAATTACTGAAACTGTAGGATTTTTACACAACCCAAAATATCCTTCTTATATTTTAAATGCGAAAGTTTGTAAGGATGGGTGTTTGTTAAAGTTTCACGCAAAAACTGCTGAACGGATTAGATGAAACTTTCGTGTTATTATAACTTTAACACCAGAATAACACAAAGGCTCCTTTTTCCCAAATTCCGCTAAGGAGGTTAAATAGGGGTATGAAAGTTTTAAATTAGACGGGCGGAGCTGCAGGCAAAGACTTAATATCTGTCTAAAAGCTTCTTTTACCATTTTCATCTTACGCTTTACTTGTTTTAAACTACGTTATTCACCGTCATCATTATTGTTCCATTGACACTATGTAGATGCATTAGCTACTCGCCTCTCTCTTTTAATTGATGAAAGTAATTTACGTAAATAAAATAGGTTTATTTAGTTTAATATTAATTAAACGTAGAACGTTACATGTAGAGTATTGATGCAAATTTTAACGTCCATTTAACTAATTAAGATTACAAGTTATTTTAAACGAACTTTTAATCTTTAAACGCATTTAGTTTATGGTCTTACTTAGCACGTTGAATCTGAATACACATGCGATGCGATAAGTAATACCTATTGGTTACTTGACGTTGATAGATATGTTGTCAGCATACATTACCAATCAAGTTATGTATGTATGTACCTATGTTTAAAATGGAATAGCTATAGTCCCAATAATGGCAAGAGTCTCTCCTTACAATTGAGGAGCATACTCCGCCCATTAAAATAAAAATGAATTCAACCAGTGAATGGAATGGAAAAAAATTGAGTGAACCTTGACTCTAATACATGAATTAAATTAAATTATACGCTTACATTCGAGATAACTCGTGGCAAAACTTTATGTGAGATGCTTATTTATGTGGCGGTCGCTCTACAAGCTCTACAGTCGAAGCTGCCAACGCGGCAAAAAAGGTAATTTGGTGACTCTTCTACAAAGTATTTTTTAAAGCGATAGAGATATGATGTTCCCGTGGCTTTGATCTTATAGCTGTGGGAATTACAGTCCCCGAGAGTCATTGCCCGGGCAGACGCTCGAGGATTCTTCTGTAGGGCTATGAGGAGTTTACCAATCAGGCACACTATCGTAGTTACGTAAAGAACGAAAGCTTCTCTCTCCCTCTTCCTCTAACGCTCTCTGATAAAAACACCTTATTGCGTCTTCAAATAGTCCATTTTTGTTTATCCAAAACAAACTACCGCCATCTATTTTTGTAAACGCAAAAATTATCGCGGGCAAATGGAGAATCCTGTAGAAACTAAAAACAATGTTATTTCGTAAACGATCTAAGCTAAAAACAACGTTATTGCATTTGTATAAAATTGACTTAACTTGACTTGATGAAAATTGACTCGACGTTTTACAATAATTGTTTGAAATTTGTGGAACGGGTGGCAAGTTGCCTAGCTAATGAGCGTCTAAAGTAAATTTAATCACAAGTTAAATTGAACTAAATGCAGACGTAAAAGGATACTAATACCGCGGCATGTTTTCGGCAGCTGGCTCGCGTATTGATGCTAACGTAATCGCCGATGGCCGTTCGCTTAAAGTGGCAACTCCTAATAGTGTTACTGTTGTAATGATCGAAAGTGTAGAAGTTACATCCAGGTAACAGGTTACCTCCCAGGGAACGACGATGCTCCGTGGGTTGGCGTTCTTCGACACCACTTGGTACACTTAGAGGAGAGGCCTATTCTGGGCATACAAGGAATTTACGGAGCTCCTCTCCGGTAATAATAGGAGTGGTTACTTAGACAAGGTGGATGGTGCTGAGGGGTGGCGGGGAGTCACGCCCAGCGCCACTAGGAATTTGCGGAGATGAATTTCCTCTCAGGTCGTTCCAGGAGTGTAGTGCTTACCTGGTGTGGAAACGGTGACGCTCTGTGTTATGGCGCTATAGGAGATGGCGTCTCAGCGCTCTAGTGGTACCAGCGTGCGTGCAGTCTGCGTCACCAGAAACAAACGGGATTCTTTCAGGTCGTCTGAATGGTGAAGTCTTTACCTGGAGTGGGAGCGGCGATGCTCTGCGGGGTGGCGGTCTGCGACAGCAGCGTCTCAGCACTCTGGTGCTGCACGCCGCCGGCCACGCTCTGCGCCGCCAGCGACTTGCGAGGGTCCTCCCAGGTCGTCGTCTTCGTTATGTGACTGAAAATAAATCCAAATCTAAGGTAAGCAACAGAAATAAAGAATGGTATAATCATGGTGGTAGAAACCGTATATGATACACACACACGCACGCATTTTCCTGTTACTTTTTTACAGTAGAAATGACACAGAAATATGGTTGACCTGAGAGGAGATTGCTGCCCTCGAGGTTAAACGACCGGCCACGATTTTCCTTTCTATCTTTCTTTTCGTAGTCAAGGTAGACTACATTTATTTTATACTTTTGAACCTCATAATACCCATCTTAATAATAAAATCCCTATTTTACATATCTTACCTACTTATTAATATTACTTATCGTTAATATGCATTAGTTTTTAACATGATTGTCGTCATCAATGTATAAGCACCTACCTACTTATCCATTATTAACGCGCGTGTATAAATTATGAATGAACGAATTACCTTCAACATTACCTTCAATAATAATTAAGTGCCTAAATTATTTAATCAAATATACTTCCTCACTAAGACAAATATCAATACACTTTATAAAAGTCATATTTAATACAATGAAGGTACATAACGGTATCTATGCCGAATAATAAGACAAACGCTGAACCTGTTGAGTCGATTAAAGCACAAATTACAGTGTCTGAGATAAAAGGCATGGTTCGGGCCGAATCTCCACTGAGCGGTCGATGTGATCAATTTGTAGGTAAACCGGACACAGTGCGACCCAGTGAACAAACACTTTCCGTCATCAACGCTCTTTTACTTTCTTCGCTGAAAGTAGGCAGCGTCACAGTCTTTTCTTTACTAATTCAACACGTTGACGTCTCGAAGACTTCATTTATTACTGACACAGCTTACACACGTACTGCCACAGTAAAAAGACTTAATAGTAAGCTCTACACATCATTATCATTTTTCTTAATATAAATTTTAAAATGTATTTAATGCATTCAACTAACTTGTCGCGTTACATATCTTTGTATGTTATGGAAAAAAAGAATAATCACAAATCATCATATTCTTTTTAGTGAAAGTACAAACTTTTATGGCGAGTTAAGTTATAAAAACGACGAATGACGGAAAACAAAAATGCATTTTACTACAGATCCCATTCACAAAAGAGGAGATAAGGAAATAATTTTGCATTGGAAAGCGTTAGAGGCATAGCCACGGTGAATCGATTGTAACGGAGCGGTAATGAACTTGGCTGCCCGCGCGCACAGAAGCAAACATTTCTATGGGGTAGAACAGAAGCCAAGCTTCATAGATAAGATACGTTCCGTTGTACACATAGCGCGGCGATGAGCGCGAGACGTCTCACTGATGGGTCCACGTAGAGTACCAGTATTAGGAGATTCCAGTTTAATCTCCCGGTCATCAGCGATTATGTTAGCGTCAATACGCGAGCCAGCAGTCGAAAACATGCCGCGGTATTAGTAGATACCCTATTACGTCTGCATTTAGTTCAGTTTAGCTTGTAACTAGATTTACTTTCGAAGTTTATTGGCTAGGCTAGTTTCCACCCGTTCCACAAATTTCTAACAATTGTAAAACGTCGAATATCAATTTTCGTTAATAAAAATTGTAGGTTCTATGTGCAAACGCAATAACGTTGTTTTTAGTATCGTTTTAAACAGGCTTCTAAGTTTGCCCGCAATTAGTTTTGCGTCTACAAAAATAGATGGCGGTAGTGTGTTTCAGATAAACAAAATTGAACTACGTACAGACACAATAAGGTGTTTTTATGAAGGAGAGAAGCTTTCGTTCTTTACGTAACTACGACAGAGTGCTTATTTGGTAAACCCCTAATAGCCCTACAGAACTGGTTTGCGTCAGCTCAGTTATGGGACAAGCACGGGGCTGTAGATCGCACGCATTCTAAGAGCTTGACCGACACTTATTATTTTTACGTGGAACAGGTGTCAATCCTATGAGAATAGGTATATATTTTTGACGGTTTTAGAGAGGTTGTACTATGTACGTATCTCATCTGTGCTGCGCGGCTCCAACTTCCAAGAGCAAAAACTAAATTCACTCGTGCGCGTACCTATTACTTGCAAAAAGAATCTCTCGATTAATAGAAATCTAAAAAATCGGCTATTCCAGGTGGGAATAGTGGAATGATTTTTCCCACTTTTTCCACCCAGGGTGGATAAGTGGAATATTTATTACAAATGTTTCCTCGTAGAGCAAATATTATCGTTCCCTAGGTGAGATTGTAAAAAAAACCACTTTTCCCATCTAGGTGGTCTGGCTGGATTTGAAAAGTGGAATACCCGGAAAAAAATTGGGGTACTAGCACATTTCAAGCTGCGTTTAGTGACTTATTAACCTTAGGAGTTTAAAACTGATATTTGTGTGGTAGTTACAGAATTGTGAAATGAGTGCATTTTGTAGTGAAGTAACGGGATTTTTAACAATTTTATGGTTATCACCGTTAAATTTATCAATTCGCTTTAATAAAAAAGTGAGTACCTAAAATTTAATTGAAAATTGCAAAAATCTACGCCAAAGAATTAATATTAAAGGTAACAAAATATAAATAAAAAATTAATTACCTATTATTCTATTAATTAACATTTATAAACAATACCAAGTAACTTAGGTCAGGGAGGTGACACAATTGAATGAGTTGGACACTATAAAGTATATCACCGGTCACTACTTAGTGTTGTAATTCGCTCATAATCCAAGTTATAAATGTAAACAAAAATAATATAATAGATTTACTGAATCAGATGTTTATCATAATAGTGTTCTGTGATGTTTATCTTCGCGATTTGACGGCTGTCATTCTATTTAAGCCTTGCAATTAAGCAATATACTGCCTTGCTCGGAGTAAAAGACAAAAATACAACGGAAACGAACTTTGCGTGGTCCGACGTTCTTTCCTTTTATAATATCATTGGGTCCGTCAGTCATTTTTCGACTTCCTATGACTATGACTTTCGAATGTGGTTAGGCTTATCAAATATATGTGTACAAAATTCAATGTGAGGAAGCTTCCATGTGAGGAAAATTCAATATACCAAAGAGTTATGTTGGCAAGTGGTGAACCGGTTCTAACAGCTAAGTTTTCGCTTTACTTTTGCAATAGATTTAGGATGATGATTATAAGAAGGCAATTTCAGTGCGAATGCGGCAAGGAGAGCTTAGGCGACATTGGCGCGGGCGAAGTCGCGGGGCGGGGCGGTGCGGTCGCGTGTAATTACAGTACGTATCGCAGCCTGCCGCGAGAACGGCTCGGGTTGCATAACACCACCGACGTTATACAAGCCCGCCACTCGAGCATGTTTGTACACAATCCCATTATTTACTCACACCGTCACACACACCCCGCATCGGCGTCGCTTCTCAGTAATAATCACTCGCCCAAAACAGCAGAGCGTGTCACATTAATTTATTATTAACGAACGATTCCGTAGATCGTTAGAACCGATATAATTAGAACGGCCAGGCCTAATTATAGACATAGATTTTCGAATTCCCTCTCTACTATAAAATAAGCTTCAACTTTCGATACCAAAGGCTCTATCGGTTACGCATCAACCAAACCTCAGGACTCTCTGCTGTAGCAACGCATGTGACAAATAAGTCCTTCGAGGTTGCCTCTAGGTATCAATGGGCGGCAGGCCACTACAGAATACTATGCTAGATTGCTACTTTGTTTGTATACCTAATAAAATTATAGAAGATACACAATAAAATGCGCAATGCTAAATACAAAGTCACCGACTTCAAAGTACGATTATGCATATTTATTGCGTGACTTACGCCTAGGGAAATTAGAATATAAATAGGCGCAGTGAACAATCACCAGATGACAAGGAGCATTGAGAAACAGAATGTCTTTCTCTCGCGAAGGCCTTCTACTCTTACACAATAGACGGTTGCAGTTTCTCGATAACACAGATACATGCCACCACTGAGACAAATAGGGTTGTCCAGACAAAGAGTTTATTGGAAGTGTGGTAACATTTACAAAGTATCTGTTCTATTAACTTCACGACACTCAATTACACAATTTCATGAAATTTTGTATTAATGTAATTAAGGAAATCAACTTTAAAATTCGCAAGTGCAAAGGTAAATATACCTTATTCCATATACAAAATTATTATAATGAGAATAACTGATAGCAGAAAATTTTGGTCGATAGGTAGATAAGTGTACCTATTTAAATACGATCCTGTTTAATATTGTAAATGTGATAGTGTGTTTGTTGGTTTGTCCTTCTTTCTCACTGCAACAATAGTTTATGGGCCGGAGAGTGACATAAGATATTTATTATTCCGGAAAATTGCACGGTTCCTGTGGGATAGATTAGGGAATATAACGGGGGCGGATGGATTTATATAAGAGTGTTGGATTGTTAGAAAAAGTCAGTGGATTGGGAAATTCGGGTAGGGAACTAATTGTGTGTTTCGAAAACTATTATCGGATTCAACAAAACACAAATAACTCCATGTACACAAAATGTGTTATCTTTAAGAATTATTATTAAGTCAAAAAGTAAATTTCAGTAAGCCGAAATGTACACGCTACTGTACTTATTTTAAACTAACTTAATAGCAGAACAAGTGCCTACCCTAGATTGGTCGTAACCAATTGCGTTTTTACACCCGGGAGCTAAAAGATACTGACAGTCCAAGTAGACAACGTTGTCAACCATACTCTCTTCTACTTTTCAGGCAGGCGATGGTAACTTACAAATAAATAATACCTCAGAGGTCAGTCTTCCTCCTCAAGTGCAAACATCACAAGATATCCTCTCTTTAATGGTATCCAAAAAGGTCGCAATGAAATGCAACATCATTGGAAGTGTTAAATAATATTCTTTGAATATTATAATTGGAGCGTATGTGTAATCAAAACAATATTATAACCAACTCATTAATAATCAACTGAGTATTAAGAGTATATTATTATAAACCTATTCGCCACAGTATACTTTCAAGCGATTCAATGTACCTAACCTAGGCTATATTGTATGGATATACTTACCTAATAATAATAAACCTAGTCAATATTATTAATTTGCACCTTATATCGTTTCGGAAGAGCTCAGATCTTGTTTGGTCAGTTAAAACAGGAAGTAGCCACACCTGACCAGACACATACTACTGTGAAGGCTTTGCTTACAATATAATGCGCAACTAACAATGTAGGTAGTTAATATTAATTACTTTTCTTAGTGAACTGACATTATAAATACGTACTTTTACTGTGGTCTGACATTAGTAAAATTTGCACTATAGGCAGATCATAGACAGCTCTTGCAAATAAATTCGTATATAAAAAGGTATACAAATGCTGTTAACATAACAAAAACTAATTCTCGCAACGAAAGTGTGAAATTACATGACAACATATTCTAGTACTGCAATTGTGCGCCTGAGTATCGTTTTATTATAAAAAGACCATAAGATGGTCTAGACCATAAATTTAGTGTATGGTCAGAATGCCGGACGCGTGGACGAGCGTCATGTCCGTGTCCGACGCATATCCTCGTCTGCCGTGTAATTTTTAACACAAGCATACTGCTGTAACCTCGAAACAAAGCGGTTTATTTACTTCTCAAGTCTGATTACGTAACCGTACAAATTGCGCGGTTACCGCTGCACATTAATTTGGATCCCGGAAAGCAAACTAATCGGGACAAGAACTGATAGAAGGCAGTTACAGCGACAGCTATTATGAATTATTAAAGTCTAATTGTTATAATTGTTGTTATTCACTAGTTGGGAGGAAATTAATTTGTAAGCAATATTTTATTCAAGTGGGTACAATTCCTTTATTATAGCAAAAGAAGACATAATTATAAGATTTTTATGTAGTCATCGATGTATTTGTTACTAACGTACCTACTCACTAGTCGAAGTACTATTTCGAAGAACTAGTACTGTAAACTATATTAAAATCATTCCATCCATCCATCAGCAATTGGAGGTCCACTGCTACATAGGCCTCTCCTAATTGACGTCACTCCGACCGGTGCTGTTCCCTCTTAATCAGTCTTCTTAAACTTAACCCCGTGCTCTTTTTTCCGAGTCGTGGTCTCCATACGAGGACCTTTCTTCGCCATCGGTTATTAGTTCTCCACTTCAGTTTGCAAATTTTGCGAGCTACAAATCATAATAATGTAAAATATAAATTTATATAAAGCTACAGTCATGTTCCGTAGGCTTTTGGACAAACTATTTATTACTTGCATTGTATTCATTACAAACCCTCATCTGTTAGGAAAGGAAAAAATTTACTCTGTATTTGTTACACATATTTTATAAATGTTTGTTAATGTTGTACTACTAATTGTTGTTACCTACGTAAGACACACACACTCACATAACTATTAAATTACAAGTTATGAAGAATTATTATTGGTTTCCAACAACTCGACTCTACCACGCTCTACAATGCTTTTGAGTAATGGAATTTTGTATATACTATATGGCGTTTTTGGCTACAAATACTGCATAAAGCTACTACATAATTTATTGATACCTATAGCAGATTGATTGATTATTGTTATGATTTATTGATATAGTATCAAAACTAATAGAAAAACACAATCATATCTTTACAAAAACACAGTTAATACATTTTATCAAGTAGGACGACGTCTTGGTGCGTTGACAGTGACCCCGATTGATGGACCTGAATTCAATGGGTCTCGAATTTGACCCTCGGCAGGAGCAGCGATTTTTTTCGAATGATTCTCAAGGAATCGGGAGGGTGTGGTAGCGTTCATTATTATTCAGTTGATTATAATTATTACACATACATAGCAATGCCTAAATGAGTATCTGAATAAACGTAGCCGTTTTCCTCATTTCAAATCATTCATGATTCTCGAAATTATTTCTGTGAAGTAATTTTGAGAAGATCAACAATGACACTTTTATATTTTAGATGCACCAAAATAGCTTGAATGGTTTAAATGAGCGATGATAGTGCTCCGTAACAATCTGGTGGATAAATGAACCAATTCTGTCGATGACTCATTCATTCACATGAATGTGCTTTACTAACATTACAATTTATTTACGCTAACGGTATTCTCATATGTTATTTAGTTACATAGTAAAAGTCTAATCGGTTGCGTTGTTTTAAATATAAGGACACTGCTTCAAAGAAAGTTATTGTTTTACATTTTTTTAAGGTCTACATTTTGCCTACGGCGTAGCAGTTTCGGTCCATAGGCATTAAATTGTTTTTTTTTTTTAAACTTTACTCCACGTTCCATTTAGTGGCAAATGCCGCCGTATCAATAAGCCGTGTTTGTGACATTTCCACAACTTCTAAACGATGGATCGTAGGTTTTTCACCGAGAACAACATGGCGGAGACGGCGTTCTAAATTTGAATCTCGGACGAGTCGGCGCTCATGTACGTAAATAAACGCACACAAGAGTAATCAGTAACACTATACAACGTGTAACACCATACAACACAACTGGATGTCGGTTAATTTTAAATTACCTTTACTTTATATGTCATAGTTATCGTGCCAAACACTTGTGCCAAACCCTTAACAATGTGACAAGAACTCTAAATGAACTTCCAAAATACTGACCGGTCTATAATATGGTCCACTTACACATTTTGGCTTGCGCGTGCGCATGTACCCACACAAACAGCAGTGAACGAAAACGCCCGCGTGACGCATCGACTTCCGGCCGATGATTTTATTACGGGATCTACTGTTCAAGCCAAATCGTATTTAACGTAGGTATTCCGCGTGATCTAAAGTCTTCATAAGTATAACACGTGGTGCACCTATATTGACCCTGAAATAGTCACTAGGATCGATATCCGGCTATCCGGTAACCGGTCATCACTAACTTAATCTTTAGGGTTATGTACCCTAATTGTAAGATGGTAACTCAATTTTTATAGCTTGGTAGTCCGTTAGTCTGACAGAGGCATGTAGCAAATAAACCAAATGAAATAAAGTCATGATCATGGAATTTACTTATTATTTATTTATTTACGTTGTTTCTTGGATTAAAATCTACGTACATAAATTAATTCCTTGAATTAAAATTTAAAGTGCTCCCTCCATTCATATAAAGGGGGTTATAAAATATTATTTCATAATTGTAGGTATCGGGTACGGGTACTGTTGTAAAAATGTATTGCTTGTTGTTATTGATAAACATCAGTTTGGTGATCTGTCCAAATTAGACTTTTTTGTCATGGATGTAGCTAATTAAAATCATAAAAAAATTGTTACATACTATAAATGACCAAGAAAGCTGAAAATGCCGCGGGTCTGTAGGTACCCCTATATAAATAAATTCTTACACTTATGCTATAATTATTGTAAAACATGATGCTTTATACATTCTTACATGCATTGTCATATTTGATGTAGGTTCATGAATAATCTGGGTTTTAAAGTAAAATAAAATATTATTATAGTACGCTTTTTTAATATACCTACGAAAGAAGAAGAGAAAGAAAACAAACTTAAGTTTGAAAGTAAAACGTGATAAGAGTCACGTTACTATTCCGTAAGAAGGGGAGGAGTATTGACTTTAAAATTATAAATAAACTTTATTGTACCAAAAAGAATACTGGTATAACAGGCGGACTGCTTAAAGCATTATCTAGCTTTAGACTAAGCTGAAAGTGGCAAAGCGGTTGATTAAAAGTTGCACGAAATTACTTAAGAACATAAAATTATATTGTAAATATTGATAAATATACTAAGCATAATTATATACATAATACACACGGAAAGTATGAAGATTAAAAAAGTGATTATAGCATTATAAGTACATGCATTATTACGTAAGTAAATACTGATTATGAGATTTTTTAGGCATACATGCATAAATACATAAGTATACATACGTGACATTATCGTATTATTACTATACAATAATTTAAACACATGGTTTATCGATAGTGTAAATTTGAATTTCAGATGCGATATTTTCTTTAGGAACGAAGAGACGGGTTTTAGAAAAGATATATTCCTATACAACCATTTAACAAAGTAAAACAATATTAATATTAATGTATAATTTGAGCATGCAATCCAACTGAGTTAAACATGGAACCAGCACCAGGCGTGAAACAAGGCGTACTAAGAGGCTTATTACCACAATATTTAACACTGTGATAATGTGTCCTTAGTAGGTACTACTATCGTCCAAGATTCAAGAACGACACACTGTCAATTGTCTGACCCGGCCGGAGTCCAAGATCGGCTCCGGAGCACTACGATGAATAAAATTTACTTTGTATGAACTAATAACACTAAAACCCAAATATTTTTAATATAAACAGAACTAACCTATTTAACAGTCATATTTAAAATAGGTGTCAGGGCGACATCAGCCACTTAACAGCACTGGTAGCACTTCGTACACATAAAATGAAAAATAAAATCTTGTCGACAAACTTGAAATATAACAAATTCACTTAAATGCCTTTATCCAAAAGTATCCTTAGGTCGGACCAAAGCATATTAGGTACCTAGAACATCTTCTGTTAAACGGTTTCAGTAACTCTATCTGCGCGCGACTGTATTAATTTTGATGACAGCTAAATAAAACCGGAGTTTTATTAATTGAATAATTAAATAAGTACAATATAGTAAAAAAAATTGAACTTGTTTTCCTATTTCCAGGTAATTAATACTTTTGACTTGTCTTAGTATCTACATGTATGACGTGAACTATATAAATTTATAAGGAAAGTTATTATTTGAAATACTTTAAGTGAGTTGTTAAAACTATTACAGGTCCTGGCAAAATTATAATATCGTGTTTATACGCACCTAACATTCTAATACTTTCTCGTAGCTGACATTAAAAATACGTGTAGGTACTAGAGACAGCGAATAAATCTACCCTAAAGTTAGTTAAGAATATAACAAAATAGTAATTATTGCAGCGAAGATAGAATAATACCTGAGATCACCATATTCTCTCGAATAGAATTTATTTTTCCAGTTTAAAAGTAGACTACGGGCTTGCCAATGCTTTATACGAGAGCACGTCGTAGTTAGTTACTGTTGTTGGTACTTGACGTAAGATCACGTAAAGTTGTTTGAAAACATTCTATTATAATGTTGTTTTAGTATAAAACTATGTTAACATAATAATATGCTGCGGGGAAAACACACACAAACTAGACGTTTAAGGATTTAAAAGGGATATTTGCAGTTTAATTTCGAGTAACTGGGCAAGGCTGGTTGGTTGACTTTTAAGGACAATTTATCCAATGGGATATTTTTATAAGCTGAAAGACTGATGGACAAATAGACGAACCACCAAGGCAACCTGATGTCATCACCACACGAGTAACAAGAAGTCGCTACCACGTCGATGACTCGGAAAGAGATGGAAACACTCTTCAATATTACCTATTCGCGGCAAGGCTTCGTCGAAAAAGAGTGAAGTAAGGTTTCGAAAGCCTTCTTCGAAAGCCAAACTTCGATAAATGGCCCACATAATTTATCGCGCTCCAACGATGAAGCGTGAAGTTGGATAAAGGGTTCATAATCAGTTTCAGTCAATATGCTTTTGTCAAGCGATGAACCCTCAAGAGTCGACAGATAAGTAGATAATTTATAGTCCAAACAAGTGCCCGGTAACCCGGAAAGTATACAATGTAGACGACTTCTTCATAAGCTTTGCCATAAGAGTTATAATTGTAATTATTGCATAAGTAAACATATATAATGTATTTTATACTTAAGATTATTCATCTCAAATGAAGCGACAGGTAATCGAACGAGCATACAAAGATAGATACCAATAGTACATACAACACGAATTTTAATTATATACAGTTTATCTGAGTCGGTGTGCGTCCGTGTGGTATAGTAGGCCAACGCGTACATGGCAGGGCCAGCCAGTGGACCCGTCGGCCTTGCGGCTAGGTGGTCCGCCACTCGCTGCCAGAGGTTAACAACATGTTTTTTCATCTAACTTTAGAAAGTAACGAGATAACGCGCTTGTTGTGCTGTGATAAAGAAATTACGAACCGCTCCCGCCACCCACTGCCTGTTGCAAATCGTGCACTTTTAATCAGGTGTAGTGTTACTTGAATGTCGGTGGTTGTATTGTAGCTCGTTTAAAACTGGAATATTAATTAAACCTCGGTCCCTAAAATATTCACGATGTAGAAAAATTCTGCAATCACGATAGGGATGCAGGTGTCGACATTCAACAGTTATTAACAGCTTAGGTAATTGGTTTGGAGAAAATTTTATTAAAACCACAGAGTATTTCACTAGAAAGTGGCACAGTTATTTCTCTTTCCCACAAAATATTTAACGACTTCAATTTTATTAAGCAAGTAAGATGTAGGTATACAAAACAATACAAAATAACGGGCAAGATCGTAGTGAATTAGCGAGTGCTTTTAAGTCTTGTGTCTGAGTAAGAAGATTCCAGTGGATTAAGCGTAAAGTGCTGTTATGTTTAATATGTTATGCTATATATTACATTGGTATGGTATTACGGTAATAGGACTAGGAATGCAAAGAAAACGTAACATTCTATTATATTACCTACAGTCGAATTTTTCGAACAAACCGAAGTTTTCTTAATTTAAATTATATTAAAAGGAGACCACACCTGTACTAAAAATAATCAAATGCTAAATAAATAACAAGTTCTTCAACAATAATACGTAGACGGCTAGTGTTACCATAACTTTTGAATCTGTAGGAAGTTTTAAATGACTAGAATATATTATGAGTTAAGTAATATATTTTGCACCTATACCTTTATTTCCGTTTGCGATAACTGTAGTAAATGGTTTCAAATAATCAGCGCGCACAGCACTGCCCCAGGCCATGTTCCATAGCTCTGCTCCCTCTTAAGATAAAAGTAAAATTTGGCACATACATAGGTCTTATCATGCAAGTCAAGGAAAACATCTAAAAATCTTTGCGTACGCCAGTGAAAAAGCCAAGTATGCCAGTGTGTATTTTTAATATAAAACCGAAACGCACGCATGATAATGAAGCCATTAAAAAGGAATCATGTACAAACAAAAACTTAATATTTATAAACGTGTTAAGTTCCATACTCCCTAGCAAAAGTTCAGCCTATCATAGTAGTGATATTTACACTGCAGCCAAGTCTGCTTTCTTCAGGCCGTAACATCACTTCACCTATTTTCATGACCAACACTATTCTTGTATTTGAATTATTTAAAATAAAAGCATCAACCATTCATTCAAGTAGCTAACTAGTTACTGCTCAATGCACCAATTAAAAGTAATAAAACAAAAATAATTAATATATGAAGTTCGCACGGCCAATTTAATACTCGATCAAGTGAAGGATTAATTTTATGTTGTTAAACTACAAATTAATTTTATAGCCGGTCCTGGTTTTTATATTACACACTTGGCAACATTAATCGTGACCAGCCATTATGTTATGAGAGAAGCAGGGGCCGCCATTGAGACGCAGCATCCGTGTTAATGATGACGACTAAACGTCTTATGATGTCTAAATCCTACAAAACCGACAGATTCCCAGAACGAAAATCAACTGAGAGCACAATTCTTTAAACCGGTTCCGAGGTCACATATGAATAATTTGTCCCAAACGTGACTGCTACACGTACCGAAACATGTTAAAGTTCAACCTACGTACGAGCAAAATAATTCAATATTGTTATAAAATTGAAACAAATTAATTAACGATTAATAAAACCGCACGGTCATAAGTTACGAGACGACTTACGAAGCGTATGGTATGACGACTACAAAAATATAAAATTAGGTCGTCATCGACGCCACTTCCAACGAACATATTTAGAATCGGTAATGAAGTTATTTCTAAGAGTCATAAAATATTTAGCAAAATGCTCATTAACGTCATTTAAGAAACGTGTGAAGGGAATAGGTGTAGCAAACTGCGTCAATCACGTCTTACCTAGCGGAAGCGCGCTCCAGAATTGCTAAGAACTAACGAGTTTATTTACAGTCTACTCTAGGACCTAACGAGTAGAATAAGTCAATATATCCGGAAATTATGCTTTCGAACTTGGAATATAAATAAATTAATATGACATTCATTCAAGTTTTTATTTAATAGTGACATCTATCAGTCTACCAGACTTCCTTTGACATCATTAATTTGAGATTAGATTAAAAATCGTGGTCAGCGCTAGATAAGTCTCGAACGGTATTGTGCAGCTAATAAGTAGGACTGAGTCAGTGGGAGTGATGTAGGGAGCTGTGCCCTATAATTAGACGTTAATCAGAAAAAGGCAGAACACGGAGCATGTGTCCGGCGCCAACGGAAGCCAGTCTGGCACGAATAATTCATTGTGCATTACGCGCCACTCATTCATATGGCTTCCACTAGAGGTGAGTCCGCTATTACGATCGGGGCTATTCAGAACATTGTCCTTTGAATAGAGCACTCTCCGTTTTTTAATGTACCTGCTATCCTACCATTTTTGTTGGCAGAAGAAATATGTTTTTATCTCAGAGCAGGATTTTATTATTCCAACTTCGATCATGTCAGGTGGCGAACAGAGCGTTCAGTGTAGACAATTGGCAAGATCTTGCAATGATCTTAGCAATTGTGGGCTACTGCGGTATGCATGCACCGGATTTGATACTTAACAATATAGATAATGCGTACTGAAAAACTAACACGTCTATATTACAGTAGCAGTTCGCTAAACAGAGCCTATTTAGTACGGAACATTAACAGGAAGCTCTAATGGTCTCGGCACTTGTCGGGTACGGTTGCACCGGATTCGCGACTCGCCAGGAACTAAACAGTTAACACTATGGACACTATTCAGGTTAGAGTATATCACAGCATTATGAATGTACAGAATAAGTTTAAAGCAGCACAGTTATAGTATAGTATATTAACCTTAAACCAGACTAGGTACAGTCTAAGACATACTGCCTTTTCACTGATGGGTTGCTGTTGCTGCATTCGAGGACATTGGAAACTCACAACCACACCGACACCTCAAAGGCACAATTACGGCAACAAAATGGTAGGCCGCGGTTCTGATAATAAGTAGTCTTTAGTACATACTCTAGTACCTACCATCCCAGCTAAAAAGTGTTTTCGTTTATGCAATGAAAGTAAGTAGTAATCTTGTAGCAACCGAGCTTACAGCGGTCAAAGGTAGTCTCTGGCACCTATGGCCGCGACTGTTACAAACCTTTGAGAGCACTATGGATAGGTCTGGAATAAAGTATGGAAGTCTGGAAGCAGGTCAAATATTTTCCAAAAGACAAGGGTGGTCTCCTCAGAGCGTTTTCCCGTAGCTAAAACGGTTAAGGTACCCTGCCCCAATGTCCCGTCCCAAAAATCCACTCTGTATACCATGCACCAATGCCATGCACCTTCGAACATAAGTGCATAAGCAGGCATGTACAGGGTTATTATTTGCGTGATGCAAGTTCTGGGGGATTCGCCGAGTCGGTCATTCCATCGAATTACGACCACGGCAATTTTTGCATCGGCTCAAAACCATGCGAGTTACATTAAAAATAGAATCACGAAAATCGCATCAGGTACGTACTCAACTCTTTGCAATTTACAGTTATGGTTTGCTCGCATCGTGTGATCGGTCGGTGATGGTCAGAATTAGTTTGTTTGAATTACGAACGTACAAACAGTTACCTGTTTTTTATTTCCGCACTAGACAACAAAATGAAATGAATATCCAAAGGAGCATTTGTTAAATACAATTTTTTTTTTATTAAACTAGTTGGGGAATGATGACATAATTTTTTTGTAAATTAATTGATAGTTAATAAGTTGGCTTTTTGCTTTCGATCTTCTTGCCTTTAAAATCGGATCGATAACAAGAGATCCGATCGGCAGCTCAGAGCAGGATGTTACGGTTACGATCCATTAAGATCCCAGAAATCCGATCACACATAAATGTCGCACATCCCTAGTTGCAGTGAGGATACTGTCCTGCTGCGCACGCGGACTTTGGACTCGAGTGTTTGTATTCGCTGCTCGTTTCTTCTCGAGAGTGCATCTCACTCGCGCCTTCCTCCCGCACCATCATTACCTCACCGCTAGATTTGTGCCGGTTCTTTTTGCCGTCAGGGACAACGATGGCAGGACTAAATCGTCGACCACTGGGAACTTTCCTTATGGATGCGACAGAGTGAGATTCTTGAACTATAGACGACTAATCGATCCTCGTATGGTAAAGGAATGCCAATTTGCAATACTAACCAAACAAGAAATAGATTATAAAGGTGTAAGAATCACGTAAATTCACCCACCCAACAGACATTTAGTCCGTACTGCTTTTAAAATAACGTATTTTTATGTAGTCAGCACCAAACTGTCAAGTTTTTGGTGCAAAAAATAGAAGTAAGAGATTTTGTGAGATACAACTTTGAAAGGACTAGTGAAATTAAGTATATTCAATATCACTGATGAAATTGGTAATCATATCTCGAGAATGGGGTGAATCAATTTGAATGCGTTGGTAAATCCATGTCACATACCAGATTTTTTAAAAATTAGATTATCCATTCAAGAATGATATAATTACACAGAGACAGACAAATACATCCATAAATAGAGATAAAAAAATCCTACAACTCCTCCAAGGTCCTTTTCACCTCGAACAAAAGGAATTGATATATTGCCAGAAATAATGAAAAGATGTTTCTGTCTGTGCAGCGTGCAAATGCAGATTTTTATTCGTCTTAAGAGATGGTAATTTTTTTCAATTTAACAGTTTAAATGTAAAGTTTTTCTAATCATGCTATAGGTAGGTAGGTATGTTGGTAACACGTAACCGCTTAAGTAACTATAGGTGCATTAATGATGCTGTTGCTGGTGGAAGAAACCCCAAAGGTGTCCCCAAGACGTCAAATAAGAAGCCGGATATAAATTGTTTGCTAAATTCTACGATATGAAATTTGTTGAACTGGCCTATCTGTAAATGAGATACGGGCAAGAAGACTAGGTTTAATGTAGACTTTAATAATGACATTTACACATCATGTTACTGTGCACAGGACAACAGCCTATTTCCCGCACGCATGGTCTCCGATAAATTCTCTCAACGCCCAAGGCAACCAATTACTGCAATCTGGATGTTGGGGGCTTTGAAAAAAATTATCGCTATCACGGTATATTCATTCTTATAATGGGTTATCAACTTAGCATGATTGTACACACACAATACACATTCATATGATTGTGGTCCATAATATCTGAAGAAAAAGTAGCTCGTTAATTATTTACTATGTATCTGATTACTTAAACTTAAATCGACATTTGATATGCTAATAAAAATAGTGCGAATGACTTTTGCATTAACAATACAATAAAACGTGTTGTCATTGTGAAACGTTAAACTAGAAGGGAAGGCTGTAGGTACGTATTTGCGCTCCGCCCTGAGATGCAAAATGTCAGCTGTGATGTGATCAACATTTACATTCGTTCAACAACAATTCTTTAATAATGCAAGGACGTATGCAATCGCATAAATTTAATCGTGAGAATGAACATCCAATTTAAATTATACAAACCCCTTTATCACGACCTGTAGGTACATAGTGAACGCAGAAACTTACTGCAATAAGCATATTGCAGTAGGGAGGTACACGCAAAAAATTAAGTAATTGTTTGAATTAATGAAGAACCAAAAACGATCGGATGTGTGTCGGTCTAGTCAAAAGAAGTACATAGTTGTTGGCTTCAAAAATTACGATACAAATTTAAAATAAATAGAACTAGTCACGTGTATCTGTACAAATTGGCTTTAAAATTACGAAATGCCCAAGTATAATAAAGCAGATAAGAATAGAAGCCTAGTGTAAAAACCGTGTTATTGATTGAGAAAGTTTTTGTAGGGTACTATTTATTTGGTCGAAAGGCAGACGGCGGGCTCTGTCGAAGCTCGCTATCGGTAAACTATCGGAGATTACTGAATGATCACCGCCGTTCTGAGAACCGCGGTGAGCTTCTCAAAGGCCGGGCGGAGCAGAAATAAAAAAATCAATCCCTTTGTTACTAACAACTCAGGTGTACCCAAAAAAGATAAAACAACCTGAACACGGTCCGACAGTCAACACTAGCGCGGAGGCGCCGAACCGGCCACATAATTTATCGATATAGCCGATGGACCGTTCGTTTATAATTATGATTTTTATTACGTTAGTTTGATGCGTTTGTGTTTAGATTATTTCAATACAGCTCAAGTAGCTCAAAGTTGTGAACGGTAAAAGGCTGAAGAAATGAACAAGAGACATTGAAAGATTGGAATAAATCCAATGATATTATAAAGAAAAGACTATTAAATCTTGAAATTATGTGTTAATAAATACAGCTGACGTGGCTTTATGTCTTGAGATTGGTTATAATTATCTCTGATCTAATCTGTTTATTTTTTAATGTCAACATAATGAGTATAATATATTTGGTTAAATCTCAGTCCATATATAAATCGGACATAAGAAAAATGATGCGTGTGACCGCTTTACGTGGAGCAGCAATCCTCGTTCAAATATACGGAGACGATTATCGGGTGGGGTGCGGGGCGGGCGCGGGGTCCGCGCTTCGATTCCGAGAAGCTGTGTCGAGCCTCGGGAGGCTGGCGGCGGCGGCAACATCACACGACGGGATCTCGTTAACTCCGCCGGGAGGTGAAAAACGGGCACATGGACGCGCCAACGGCGCGGCTACACTTTGAGCGTACCCACTCATTCAAAATGAAAACATCATCGCCTTACCTCTATCTTCTTTACCTATCATCTCTCGAGATTTTTGATTTACGCAACGAGTATTTCATGTTTATATTTAACGTCAGGAGCTCACAACAAACAGGCAATTATAGGAAAGTTTAATAGTTCGTTCCAGTACGTAGTTATATTTGTGTGGGCTGGACCACTTCGAGTTGAAACGGCGTACGCCACAGGCTGTAAATTGCATTCGTTCCAAAGCTTTATGGTTCTAGTAGTTCTTACCCGGTTTAGAGCTTCTACAGCTCTAAAAAATATACTTACCGATTACCTGTTTGACGTTTAATAATTAGTATATTTTAGTATATAGGTACATCAACGATTCACGTGATATACCTATTATATTTATAATTTTAACACTTACTGCGTTAGCTTTAGTCCAGAAAATTTTGAAAATTACAAAATTTCCCCGTCCGCGGTGACACGATAAAAATACATAGGTAGGTACCAACATAAAGAATGATTACGGAGAAGTGTGAAGTAGTTTAAGAATTTTAGTAATAATATACAAAGACCAGAATACCGGTGATCTGATAAGCAATAAAACAACCAGAGTTCAAAACTACATCGTCAAGCGAATAGGCACTCTACGTAGTAGAGTGCAAAAAAAACAACGAAAGCGACATCGACGGTGCAGCATAATCTGTGGCGACGCATCGTCGGGTGGCGGCGCGCCGTTCGCCACGCCGAAATAACCGCACGCGCGCAGTGTTCAATGGGCAGCGCACGGGAGGCGCGGGGGCGGTCCGCGGCGCTCGCGCCAAAATTAGACGTAAACAAGACGAGCAACGAGGCGCCGCCGACGACACACGCTCCTCTCCACCACCTATATGATTTAACGGCAGGCTTCGCCAAATTACTAAAGCAGTTAAAATTAAACAATAAGAGGACTCCGCTCGATTTTTGTGTGTATGTGCGCTGGGATGTTTTAACACCCGTAAACATAATGCACGAAAGCCATAGTAGTCCTTCAAACATTCAACAATTAGAGATGTCGTGGAATTGAATAGGCCCCGCCCCATACACCTGATTTTTGGTTTTTTGTCTGGCTATTTCTCCGCTAGGACACATAAGCAGTCGAGATACCTTGTTAGTCCTACCGACATAGGAAGTGGAACTATGCATGAGACATTTGCAATTTTCGCATTTATTTTTCTGTGCTATGCAGGTTACTATCAACGTCAATATCAACATCCACACTGTTTAACCTAAATTATGAACCTATTTAAGTATCTAAATCTAATGTTCGAAATTATCCAATTGCAAAACTTACGGTACCTTTTTTATAAGTCACACTATTGCCATAGATCAACACTTAAACAATGAATGGTAAGAAATGAATGAAAATCATTGAAATTCAAAGGATGTTACCATTTCCCCATAGACTCAAGCACGCTTGCGGCTCTGAGAAGGGCCATTCACAGGCATCGAATCTATCGAAGGAAGTTCGATTAATTATGCAATATCTGCACTTACTATTAAAATAAATAATAACGTAGTTAAGTGTTCAGTTTTAGAATGTTTTCACAACAAAACAGCTTTCACAGCATTTGATTATGACTCGAACTAAGAACTAAGTAAGCTAGTGCTTACTTAGTTCTTAGTTCGAATCTTTACTCTCTCTTACTCTTTAATGGCACCTTAATCCTAGTGGATTAAGGTGTTGCATAAGTTGTACGAGACAAAGAGAAATACATCACGAAAGATTAAAGATCCGAGTACAAACATTTATCTGCCAATGATAACCCGTAATATAGTAATAAGTTAACCATGTAACATCCACACCCATCGACGATCACGTGTTGCCCGGACGGACAGATAGGGTATTTAGCTTTTAGAGAAAGTTTATTTTATATCTCTTTAGCACAAAATTCTAATATTAACACAACAACATATAAGTATCAATGGCGGGTACCGAGAAACCAACGACCAAGCACGAATAACAAAAATAATACCAGTAAGTACGTTATTAACATTCAAGCGAGGCGCACACGGTAGTGTTCCCGTCATTGCACCAAATGCGTCGGCGCTTCGCATAGGCCTGTAGAGGATCTTGCACCGATCACATTATATGGCAGTTACCATACCAAACCAAACAAGCACTTTAATGGAATGAAGTCGCCCCAAGACTTTCACATCTTGCAACACGTCATGTTATGATTATTTACTTTATAGAAGGGCTCATAATTACCTACTTACATTCATCGAAAATCAATTTTTGTTTTTTATTAAGAATAGTTGACTTGTTTATGTCAGACTACTTGCAAAGTGTTGTTTATTATTGCTACTAAAATATTTTAAAACTATAAATATTCATAGGCTACTTCAAATCTTTACCTTACTATCCTAAGATCCATGATTATTATCTCAGAGCAGAAGTATTATATTTTGACAATTACAAACAATACAATACAGTATTTGCAGTGCTGTAACAATCACTGACGTCACCTTAAACATACCTAATTGGTGAATTATCTTGGTTATTAAGCTGCAGGAGCCGGCATGACGTTGGCCCTAAGGCGCCTGTCAATGTACACACTTGACCCCTTTTGATCCTACAATTAGGCTTGGCGATACCAGAGTATCGCCATGTATACGAACATGCACATGAAACATTTTTAACAACTTTTATAACTTATAACTCCAGTTAGGGCTTTTTTTTATATACTATACAGCTAATAGAAACATATGAACATGTAAATATGTATGTATTCTATATATACACAAGTTCTAACATGTTCAAACATAACAGTTTTAGACAGCAAATAACATATTGCACCGTGTCTTTTAATACCAAAACAACAAGCACTGCACTTGCAGGAAAGTAGAATTCTCCAATAGGTAGGTATAATTGTAATTCAACCGGTGTGGTCTGACTGAATACTCCGTCTCACTCTTTATCGAAACGACAGCTTTGTCGACGAAGACACGTATTATTAGAGCACATTAATATCGATGACATAGGCCGATGAAGACCATCTGTGTCCACAAAACTTGATAATGTTACGTGGCTCGAACAAAGATCTACCCTTGAAGATGCCGCAGTACCGCGCAGCGTATCAGCAGCTTGTTGGTTCAAAAGACAAAGAAACAAATTAGATGCACTTGTACAACTATTCCAAAAATTCGAAGTTCAAGGCGGGTTGAGCGCCTTGCCTTTCCTTGCACCTTGCAAGTGAGCAAATATGTAGAAAGTATCGGAATATTTATATAAGCTGTTGCCCACGCCTTCATACGCGTGGAATTTAACTCAAATCAAATCTTGGGCTTTCAACCCCAATTTCACCAATTTAGGGGTTGAATTTTGCAATTTCCGTTCTCAACTGATATCTCCTACTTATTAAAAACCCTGCCAAATTTCAGCTTTATGGGTCAAGTCGTTTTCGAGTTTTCGTGTTTTTAATCAGTGAGCGTGTGAGTGCGCCAGTGTCCTTTCGATTTTATATATACATATATATTAAATGATACCTGCTCAACGAATTGACCAAATTTAATAACGTACAGACTAAAAATTATCTACTTTACATTATCTCGATGGAGAAATACTTTAATTTCAC
>DWLO01000139.1:0-25618 GCA_018245335.1 Dalla quadristriga
CTATAATAGTCCACTGTTGAACTAAAGGCCTCTCCCAAAAATAGGAGGATTTGCCCATAATCACCACGCTGGGCAGGCAGGTTGGTGATCGCAGCAGATGGTAGTTGCTGCACAGAGGACGGTGCTGCTGTTTTACGTTATATTCCCTTAGTCGCTTCGTACGACACCCGCGAAAAGAGGAGGGGTGGTGATAATAAATTGTATTCTGTTCTGCCGTCCCCACAACGCTCCGGGTAACAAGCAACAATCTAAAAATAGGTGTATTTAATAAATAAATTTTCTGATTCTAGGACATCATTTTAAACACGATTATTTTCGCTTCGCTTTCTTCTATTTATGCCTATTTTCTAATAAATTGCCATGCGGAGTTTGTGGTTGTATCATCTTTACATTTCAAAATGCAAGATTTTTAAGTGATAAATGTACATTATTTTTCATAACGCTTGTTGGTAAAATAAGTAAAAACTTTCGTCAAATTGAACAATGTTTTGCCCACTCTAATCACCCGAAACTTTTAACACCGTTCGTTTGCCGTAACAATCTGAATTATACATGAGATCCAGCAATAAAACTTTCTAGAAACAATAAATTTTCTTCGGAATATTGATCTTCTGTTTGTAAGGCGCAACGGTGATAGATAACCGTTTTCAATCTCTGTCCTCTTGGATTATTGAAAGCTTACCCTTGTAAATAACAAGCGGCTCAAAACTAGACAGGTACCTCCAAAAGTAGACCAGGTATACATAAAAGTCTTGAATTTAATTGTCTCTCAGCTTCAGTAATAGGTACACATTATTTTTATTATATTATTAATTATTAATAATATTATAGTATACTTACATACACGTTTCGAGTAAGAGTAGGTACTCTATAGTTATACTTATACCTACATTAATCATCATCATTAAATAATTAAAGAAGCGCGCCCGCGGCTTGTGTTAGTCTGATCTAATCTAAGCCAATCGGCAAAGTTCCGTCAGCAATCTCTGGCGCTGCCGGAAGTTAAATGGGTGACAACAGTAGTCAAACTTTCATCAGCGCTTTTGTGATTCAGAAGACACGGCAAGCAGCGTCCCGGGTAACCCGGGTAAAACCGTTGCCGGTAGAAAGTAGTCGTTATATCTTATCGGAGAACCTTCGGGCGGCCTAAGGGCTTCCGGAATCCGGCCACTAGTGCCTCCACCAATCCGCACGGCCAGGTTTGCGGATAAAGTATATAAGCTCCAGGCCTTTTCAGTCATGGTGTGAAGAGACCCGTGCCCCAGGATGAGCCAATGTAGCTAAACTTTTATCAATTTAACTCAGATACTTTAACTGTATTTTTTTGGTGCACGTTAAATAATATTCGATGTGTATTGATAGGTAATAAGTTGGCGTGAGCCACAAACCCAGTAAGAAGTGAAAGATAAATTCGGTAGTCATTTGAAGGTAGAATTATTTATCCAAGACTGAGCAGGGGGAATTAATGTCGTTTGAAATACAACGTATTAGAAATATTGCTACAAACGGAAAAATGTAGAATAGTATAATGCGCGTGCATAATATGCTCACCTTCTTTTATTCTCTTTATTTATTTATATCTTTAATATATTCTCTACAATTAATATTTAAGCCAATTGGTAACTAGTTCACGCCCTAAATCACAAAGATATGTAGGTACGCTAACATCACCACAAGAAGATGCAAATAACATGTACATAATAATAAGCCACGCTGACTGTAATATTATGTCTGCTGTGTTATTATTATATGCAAATTGTCGCAGAAATCACATTTCTTGTGCGTCTTGTGCTTTTGACGAAGACGAGACCACCAAACCAAATAATAGAAACCTATAGTCCTTTTTATAAATTAATCTATCGACTTAAAAATGTTCTTCAATTCAATTCAACTATATTACAAGTTATTGCGTCGATGGATTTCAGTAGTATAGGGGTTAAGACTTCGGCCTCCTTCGAGGAGGGTCCTGCGTTTTAATCCCACACTACCTATGACTTTTCTAAGTTATTTCCGCTTTAAGTAATTGAATGTCATCTGCTTTCGTTGAGCAAAAACATCGAGAGGAAACCTGCATACTTGCATACGTACACGAAGATAACCAATAAATAAAATGAGAGTATCTGTCTGTGATATTAAAACTAAGATGAATATATTATTTACTTGACACCCAAACATAATCAACAATTTTTAGAATTTTTGTCTGCCTGTCTGTCTACGTTTTTTTTTTTGTCACGATTGCCTCCGACGCCACTGAACGTAATATTGATGAAATTTTCAGGGGTTGTAGAGGGTACACTAACATACCGCATAGGCTTTGTTTAAGATAAAAAACCGTTTGAGATCGTCAGGACCCCGTTTTAGTATCAGGACCCCTTACTAGTTGTGCCCCCTTAGTAGTGAACTCACGGTTTAAATGTTTCTGTATTGCGAGATATCACGCAGGCGAAATTGCGGGCTCTCCCTATAAGTAATATAATACCAACATTTACACACATATGAAAACAAAATTAATATTACTCACACTACTAGATATAAGTTAACTATGCAACTTAATCACTACTGCAGTAGACTGGACTCCGAATACAAAGAAGTACCTGAGTAATGAGGAGACACTTAGATATAAATTATTTTTAGATACTACATCGCTTTGCGTTACGCAATTCGGCAGCAGATCTTGACGACTCACTAAAATACGTATTTCATCAATAAACCTATAGTTACATAGATAGAGGTGTAACTGTAAATTTTGTATCATACCAACGCAACATATTTGTGACACACACGCTTGTGTCGTTTAATGGTGCAGTACAATAGTACTAAGGAGGCAATGCCGATATTTCTTAAGTTATTAAATATTGAACGCGACAGAGTTAAGTAAAAGGACTCAAGATGAAGAGATTTTCGTGCCGTTCAGTCCTAGGGCTTGAGACATTAAGGTGAAGTGGTATTTGAGACTGAGCACGGCAGACGTTCGTGTCTAGGCCTCGCTTTTTGTAATAAAAGACTGTTGAAAGAGCTATTCGACCTCCCCGTAGCACCGCCCACTCATCATTAATGCATTCCATTAAGAGTTATGCTTCGCTCATGTAAAATTTATGTTCCGCTCAAATACTTTTCATTTAGTGGCCGACGTTCGTTCGGAAACGCCGCGATTCATGTTCTAGCATCGTATAACCGAATCTCGTAATTGAAAACAGAGTTTACTCGGTAACAATATTAACAGCCGGCGCACGTACATCAATGAACGTACTTCGAATACAAATAATCCATTCTCTTCGTACATTATTTTGTATTACTTTACCCTTTACGACACATAAGTTAGTTTTAAGATTGACAGCTTTCGGGCGTTGTAGTGATCTTCTGATCATACATACTAAAGTTAATGTTCATCAACAATATATTATAAACAACCGTTTTTTAAGCAATGATTCGAGTAAATATCATGCAATATATAGTGTATTCTCTTTGTATTGTAGTACAGAATTGTGCGCACATTTCTCCATACAAAAATAGCGGTTAATCAAGTATGATCATGGTTTCTATTAAATGGTATTGATTGGGAACAAAGTCATATGACTTTTATATAAAAGTCATAAGTATAAGTATAAAAGTCATATGACTTTTATATAAAAGTCATAAGTATAAGTATAAAAGTCATATGACTTTTATATAAAAGTCATTATAAAAATTAAACAAAATAATAATAGATTAAAGTAGAATACATTTTAAATGTTAAGATAAAGATTGACAATAGAGGTAATAAAGTTAAATCGAACTTCCAATCGTAAGTGCTTTTTAAACTTTATTTCACACTTTATTGCTAAACCTTATCTGGGTATAACAAAGAAGGGTGCGCCAAGCAAAGGTACGACAAATCATACACTTCTTACATACGAGCATATTTAATTTTGATTTTGGTCCAGGGGGTGGTCATAATTTATTACCGTTTCACCTTGTCTAGACAACAATAATCTTTAAAATTAAACAATACGTTTTGGCGAAATTAGAGAGGCATTTGAAATTAAAATAAACGTTAACTCTCAGCTACGTGAGTCTTGGTTTAAGGTAGGTGATTAGCGCTCACGTACGCGCGAAATTGCCACAAGATACTCGTGACGCCTTGTTGACAAGCGAGTCTCTGGAGTATGCTCAAATAATTTATCTTACGAGCTGTCACTGCTACCGCCCACACTGGGAATGCGAACTAATACTCTGACATTAATGTCAAACTTCGTGGCCATTTGTAGCGAAGCAGATTTCTCGTACCTATCCTTATCTCTTATCGCTACACTTTCCCAACGCGGTTAAAATACCAGTCAGTGCACAAATCCAAATAAACTGTTACCAGCTCGCTTGAATATAGCTTCCTTAAAATTCATAAAGATGTTTTTGGAAGTAAGCATCACTTTGTAATTCAACTACTAGGAAAATTGTTCAAATGTATAGATCGGTCAGCTGAATCTGAGGGAGACGAAGGTGTCAAGTGGAAGAGAATGAAAAAGGGGCATCCGCTGTGTCACTTATTCTTTCCGGAAAGGCGTAAGTATTTTTTTTATTGAATTTACAAAATTGTATGAAAGAAACTTTGATATTGGCAAATTTATTCATATATTATGAATTCAAGAGAGGGGTTAGTAGCAAAGTTAGAGTTTAGAGCAATAGACCAATGCGCTACGGAGTCTTGTACACATTCTAACATCCATTACATTGAACTATCTGAACGCACGGCAAAGCGTCAGGCCAAGGTTCAGCTAGCATGCCAGTGTGTATCGTTTTATGTGTCAATTCATACCATTAGACACTTCGCCTATAGGTAGAAAATCTATACAACTAAGGTCTGTATAAGAAGAAAGAGGCATAAGAAGAAGATTGTAAAGTCATATACCCTAGACAGCGACACTGACGACAATTCGGCAAAGCTCTTTAAATAAACATGAATAAAAAAAAACAAATGCGACAAGATTGCCGGTGGGTATACAAATAAAAGAGTAGTGCTCATGAAAGTATGAGGGAAGTGAAATTATGAACTATCGAAATAGCAAATGTGGTCGCAAAAAGTTCACTGAACTTTTTACGGAGCGGTCAGGGTCTTGGCCCATTTTTCGCAGATAGGGTTTTGTTTGGCATACAAGCTAACCAAACGTTCTTCAGTAAAATTTTCCATTTGTAGCAATCTACGTATTATGAACCGTATAATCCCTTTTCTCCGCTTTTGCAAATAAAATCTGTGGTCTTAAACGTTTTTGAGCAAATACTCGTTCGCGAATCATACTTGAGTGCAGTGTGCTATGAATACGAAGCTCATAAAAATTTGCAAATAAAATAGTACCATTCTTTTGTCATTGAAGGGGAAAATTTGAAATTGAAAATAGCAGTTGGTGCAGCGTTCGCACAGGGTCGTTTATTTGTAGCGCAGGAACTATTGCGCTTTGTTCTGCTCTTACCGCAAGATGCAGGTAAACTTTAACAATTTAGTGTGTCAGAACTCCACTGTAACGAAATTATTGCACCTGTTTCGCTTAATTCAACTCGGTTGAGCAGTTTTGCTAAATCAGATAAGTATCTGATTTATTTTTGCAGGAATAGGTACTATATTTTTGTAGAGATAGCATAGAACGTTGATTTCTTATTTCGTATTTACATCTGAAACTATGTGAAGAAAAGGAAGTGTAATTCCACCCATGGATTTCCATAAAAAAATGTCAACATCGCCTCGATGCTTAATCGATGTTAAACAAAATGGCACACTGCGACGCTTAAAAATAAGTGTTGAATTATAATTCAGGCAGTGTCATACTTTCTCCAAACGTTATCATTAACAATGCTACTTAAAAAATCTGAATTGGAGTAGGTACAAAATGACAAATAACAATTTGTGAATGTTATGACTTGGCTACATTATGTAAGGAAACTTTCAAAGTCTGCTGCTTATGGCCTTGCTTTTATTTATTCATTCCCTTTTATAACTTATAATCAGGGCGCCAGAGTTTGAGATCATTATTCAGCACCGTTTTACGTGGCTTTACAACAAGAAAAGGGTTAACGTAGAGTAACAGGTTTTCTTGAAGTATTTTGCCCGCTTACTAAGTTCAAAGCTTAATAATTACGGGGAAAAACCCACAAACTATATTTAATTCATAAATTGATAACTTTCATTTTTTCAACTAAAACAAGGTAGCTAACAATCTCGTAGTTTAAACTGATATTAGGAACTTGCCATAGACATGATAATATAAAACCAACAAGATACGTTGTAAAATTCTGAAAAATGTACTTTAAACGCATTTCACTGTTTATCTTCCATATCGACTTTCTTTTTAATACGAAGAAGTCGTTTTATCCATAGGAACTTAAACACCCTGACCCTAACTAAGAGATAGAATTTTTACAAATCCTACCTGTACCTGTACAAATGTTATAAAAAATACCTACTTTCACATGTATTTTATTATGCACTCCTTCACTAATAATATATAATATTTAGAGATGAAATTTCAAAAAAATCTTTTCTATTTTGTGGTACCTTTGTGTGTACCTACGTTAAGGACAAAAACTTCATGCAAAACCATAAGTTTCTAGACCCAGTGATTCGACCTGTTCGTCAATATGTAAGTCAGTACAAAATAAAATAGAATAGAATGCACGTTTATTTCGTTAAATAAAATAACTAAATATATACGTTGTCAGTCAGTTCCGCCCGGCTTCGCCAGCGTAGAAAGCGCTTCACCACTCTAGGAACGGAGTTTTAAACCTATCACCGTGTTGCCACAAAGAATAAGCTGCCAAATAAAGTATGATCTGTGGTAATACTATGTGCTGCCGCCACACAAATTGCCAGATTGGTTGACGTTTATGGTTACTGCTCCGCTCTTATGGGTTGTAACGTGATGTTTAGATTCTGCCTGGCTATCGGAATACCGCAGTTATTTGAGCGCAAAAGATTGTTAATGTCAAATGTGGGGACATCTGCTTTATATTTTCATACATTCTGTTATGTGGTAATAGGATAATTATTTAATATAAAGAAAGTTATACGTTAACTTAACTTAACTTTAATATTCGTATTACGGTAATGTGTTATATTCCGTGTAAAACATGTTTCATATTTATTTTCTTAGGATATAAATGATAAGATGTCTTTATCTTTTTATATTACCTATCTTTTAACTCTACCTTTCGTATCAAACCTTAGATTATATGTTTATTTCGACTAGTTTATTGCGATTCAACATCTGTTTACGATACATCATTAAATTAGACCCCACCAGTAACAATTTCGTTGACGAAATGGAGCCAGAGAAATTTCTACTCTATATAAAAGGTCTTTAATAATAATTTTCTTCACACTTTCTTGTAAATCGAAGCTGAAAAAGTTGCCTAAAAATTTAGTACCTCGTAACAGTGGAATGAATTTTTTGATGTTGACAGACGATATGAAATTAAGGGGGTCAAGTTACAGTGTACTTTTTATGGAGTACTTTTAGCTTTTATACTAATCGTAAAGAAACTTAATTAGCTTAACTCAATACGTACATTGTTGCTAGTTTAATTATTATGGTAATCGTAATTCAAATCATAAATATACTTATAATATAAATCGTATATGGCTGTTTATATAATTGCTTTTTGAACCGCACAGTCGACCTTGCCTTTAGATCACAACTTGGTATTTGCTATTTTTATTTCTGATTAAAAAACAGCAAAAAACAGTGTTATCAGTTTTATGCATGGAAAAAATAAGTACACTCCATACAGTCCGTAATCACTACTTCCGTCACGAGCACTTCCTTATCCGGCACTTCCGTAACGCGCCTGACCATTTTTTGACGGATATTTTATTTTATGTGGATATCTTACGGATATTATGAATTCATAAGTAGCAAGAAGATATCATCGAATATATGATACATTCCAGGTGATAGAGCCTGTATACGGTTCGCCCGGGGCGGTATCACCGCCAACCCCATTTCTACCGTGCAACAATTGTTTTTCAACAATATGTTCCGGTCGGAATGTTGTGGTTGCCAGTTACACTTACAGTCTTCAAGGATACCAACGCATCTATGACCAGATTCAAACATGAAAAATACTTACCATTACTAACTGAAAATGCTAACCTTCCAAATTCCTATTACTAAAAAATATTAACCAACTATTATTGCTATTAACACCTACTACTTACAGGACTAACTAACTCATAGCCCCTCGTACAGTCCTATTCGAGGTTTGTTATAGATGTCTATGGTTGTCAGTGCTACTGCATGCTCGTTTGCTGTCCCCATGTTATAAAAAAGTGAAACAATAAGTGAGAATAGATTTTTCTAATGGAGTGATGTACATGTTACGAAGTAACTAGGCATTATTAATTTGTGCTTTTGATAACCGAGCCATATTTGGAAATGAAGTGGGCTAGAATAGAAAATAGAATACTGGCAGTGACTCTGTAGTGTTTAAGTTTCGGCATCCTACTTCGGGATACAGGGTTCAAATACTAGGCACGACCTTTTCTTTCCAAAGTTATTATTATTATTATACTCTTTATTGCACCATAAAAAATATACAACATTTCTACAAAAATCTCAACATCAACATCTAGCTATTTTTTCAGACAACCTTAATTTATGTACCTTTAAAACATTTAGATACAATTTTTGCTTAAAAGGAAAACATCGTAGTGAAACATGCAAACCTGAGAAATTTATATAAAAATAGCTGCAACGCGCGATTTAAAAAAATATAAATCTACAATCGTACACCCTACATCGTATATACATTACTGTTATCGTGTTATTTGTGGAGAAGTCATTATTAATTATTCTACCCAAGTATAAATTATAATAACCATTTGAGCTAATGGGGAATAAAAATAACTTTTATGGTCAGCTTATGTGGAAGTGGTAGGAAACCCTAGCTTTATCTTTGCATCGCGTCGCGCCCGACTGGTGGCTAACGGCGCTCATATGAATTCTATCACGCTTTGTGCTCCGAATTTAAACGAGCACCTGATTGTCCAAAAAGATTTTTACGATAAGTTAGCCTAATTTTACAAATTTCAACTGTTTTAAGAGGCGTGGAAACAGTTTTCAATTACACGATTTTTCCTACATGATCAAAAATTCGCTTCCAAATTACTCTCGTAAGCCTAAGCTGCCTACATAAGTACCTAAGTAAGTTTTACGGCTTCTTTCCATGAAAAATATTTACCAAGTAGTGTATAATAAATATATTTTAAGGCCGTCAATGAACGTGTGATGATCTGGGAGTTGCATGTGACCATCAGTCTCTGGCATGAAATTTTATGGCTTTGTAGTTTTTTCTGTTCTACACAGTTTATTTGAGCTCTTCCAAAAACTTTCTTCTTGCATAACATAAAAAAAAAGCCTGACATGTACAGAAAGCGGTCGCACATTTCACTCTTTCGCCAGAAGCCCTCGTCTTTCTGTAATCAAAATGACCTCCTTTCTTTTACACACCCGAAAGCCTACCAGAAAGGGTGTTCGTAATATTTCTTAAGCAACGCCATTTCTACAAATTGTTGGTAGGTTTTTAAATTAAAATGACATAGACAAGTATTACTCATATTACAAAGAAGTCATTTGTCATTTACAAAACTGTCGTTATCAGTATTTACATGAAAACACTTTAAAGAAATATTTTGATACAAATTTATATTATTTTTAATCTAATCTGTAATGAATAGATAATTTTTTAGTTATTTAATAGTATATAATATAGCAGTTCCATTTGTTACTATAACATTTTATAAAACTAGTTATTTACAAATTCGACGAAAACAAGTGACAAGGTCTGCAAATAAATATTGTTCAATAATTTTCTCCTGCATAATAAGTGTCTCTATAATAATAGAGGGTAACTTATATATTTTCGAAAATATACGAAAATATATAATTATATATATATATATATATATATGTTTCCGCGAAAATATGGATCACACGATCTAACACGACATAACAAACTCGGAGTCAAATGACTCCTCCCTACTTACGTAGCTACGTTGTGGTTAAAACTAAACCACCAATTTGTACTTTCAACACAATCTCCGCATAGTCTAATAGCTCGCTGCAAGATACCGATACAATAAGACTACATGATTTTGCATGCTGATAAACCACACAAAGTTTCTGCATGCAATTGTCACTACTAAGTTCGGCTTTTGTACGAAATTAAAATTTTCAAAAATCTGATTACTATCGATTATAATTTCCCCTGTATGAAAATTTTCTATTTCAAGAAGACCTTCAGTGGAGGTAGTTATTTAAAATGAGGTCACAAATTATATCATTAATATGGCACAAATATCAAACCCATCACAATAATTGTACTGGTCTGAGCCATAAATGTTAAAAAATTTAACGCTGTCCCCTCTTCCATACCTACGAGTACATGATGCTAGCTAATTTAACGCGCTAATGCCGATCGGAATAGGAGCCAAGACAAAACACATTTTGTATTTTATACATTTCAGCGTAGCAATAACGCCTGGCTCATTTTAATATTTTCGAAGAGGAATATTGGAAAGAAATTATTTAGCTATATAAAGCTTATTTTTAACCTTAGTTTAATAGGAATAAAGGTATTTAAAAAGGAAAAATACTTTGTCTGAATTGTTCTATTTTTTATAACTTAATTATTTTAAGACAATACATTTCAAAGTAAGTAGGACTATAACGTCAGAATATTAGTTAAATTTCGCGCCATTTCATATTATTATTCTCTTCAACATTGTTGAATAAACAGAAGAACGGAAAATTTCACAGAACTTGACTTAAAATAATAAGAAAAGGCAAAACTCGTTAAACTTTTATCTTTAATTTCAGGCATGCACTTATACTCATCGGAGATTCGAGTTAAATTATTTTACTTATTCCTTTAACATTTTTATCATATTAATATACTACTATGCATCGGATAAGTACACAGAGAGTTCTACCGTCATACTTTCCTCTTAAGAAATAAAAGAAATGAAGAAGAGAACTTATGAACGAAGAAAATAATGACACAAACGATTAATATTGGTCTATTCTGTGATTGATATGAATGAAAATAAAGTACTACCAAAACAATAGAACCAAAGATTTTGAGCAAAGTCAAATAAGTATGTATCTATGTTTTAAGCTGCACTTTTAGCATTTCTCGTTAATTAATATAATAATGGCTAATTAGTTCCGTTAACTGTATCATAAATATTGTACTAGAGCTTTCTCGCGACTACTGTTGTGCAGTTTTCGTTTACTTGCACATGGAACCTTTAATTGAACAACTTGTAGGTACATAAATGAAGCGCAACCACGAGTGCTTAATTTATTTACGAAAGACTAATAAGTAATTTACCGTTAACCTAAACTTCTACATTATCATAACAATAGAGTATAATGTCCACCGACACAACTCTTTTTAGTTCTAACGTATAAGTTCTTAAGTTCTTTTGTTTTTTAAATCACTTATGTACTATCACTATCAACATTACGAGTAAATTAAATCACTAAATCAAAAGGTTTTGTTATTTTTAAACTTCTTACTAGTTCCGTGGGGAACAAATGGTTACAATTGAATATAATTCTATTTTCGTAGATAGTTCTAAACTCTCCAAAAGCGTCTTCGTGGTTCTGAAATCTTAATATTATATTACTTTCATTACAGTCAGTTGCAATTTAACTGAAGTCTCTACATCTTTAGTTTAAGAAAACTTTAGACGCCCAATTTTTCGTGCGTTCAGACTTTAGTAGTGACAGTACAGTTATGATAGATTATAAATACCTACCGTTAATCCTTAAAAATCACTTAGCAATTAAATTTCTTCATCTACTTATATCGATAACCGACCCTCTCACTTACGACTAGGGATATTTCAAAAGTCTTGAAGATTTGTTACAATGGCTTTTCTTTGCAGAAGTTTTCCTGCAAGAATATGTAACCTGTTTAAAAATGTCAGAATACTAATTACAATTTTTTAAAGTAGGTTAAACTAAATGGTAGTGTAGTTTAAGTTTAAAGCAGTGGAAGTTTGAAAGTGTAAGTTACGTGGTTACGCGAGAACTTTTATTCGTACTTAGCCCTGACGGATATTTTGTATTGGAAACAGTTACTTTGGCCCATTCGAATGTTCACCTTCATTGCATATAACACCTTATTCACTTTGGTTTGCAACTTTGTTCATGTAAAAATCTATCTGTACAATGTACATAATTTTTTTAAGTGATAAAAGTACAGTCAAGCTTTGAAACCATCCTGATTCTGTTGATCATCCTGATCCACTATGATCTTGTTATTAAATATTGGTCGCCACTTTTAATTCACACCGGACTGGAACAAACTGTTGAAAAACAATTATTCCACGGCAGATATGTGTGGCGGTGATACCGTAGCAGTCCATGGATGACCACCTGGTAATACCTACCATTATTTGCATCCTTATTACTTCATCGTCTACTACGTTAATACTGAAATACTTTAGCCTTATCCTCAGGTAATGATAAAGATATTAATAATATTCACAGAGATAGTGGGTTTTAAATAATCAAGTAAAATTATCACATTTATCTTGTCTAACTTTGATTGAATAGTGACAAACTTCAAAAGATAAAGAGTTTTTAATTACCTATATATTGTGTTGTTCGATAATGTTGTTTCGATGTGTTTGTCTCGCGGGTGTTACATTGGCTAATGGTCGTGACCGTTCGTCATTTGTGTTGGTTTTAACTATTTTGGATATAAATTTTGTGAAATTTAAACAATATGTCGGAAAAAGTTCACATTTGGCAACGCCTTGATATGCTGAAAGAGAAGGCGGCTGAGAGATATAATATTGACCAAGAAAAATGCCATATTGGGCATCTATTGCTTGAAGGTATGCTACAAAATCCAGAAGGCATAAGTCAGGTAAGCGGAATGTTATCCGACCGAATCTATTCATGAAGTGATAAAATTAAAGCATATATGTATTCATGGCCGAATTACAATTCATTTATTTATATAAAAGTTAATCCTCCACGTATTTATATTGAGAAATACGTATACAAAATATTGATTTTGTAAATGAAACCAGCAAACAATATATAATGAAGGTGAGCACTAATAAAATAAATTTTGAGGAGGTAGTTAAATAGGTAATGAAAGTTTGTATGAAAATTCGTCATTTTAAAAGTATGGAAATTGTGGTTTAGGCTTCTGTTTATAAAATTCTGCGTTTTTGGAAACTCATCCCCTAAGAAGGCATGGGAAATGTGGATGGTTCCTTAGATGTCGCTGATGGGAAATCCCATCAGACACACGGCTAGTAGTTCCATATTTTACAAATTATGCTGCACTCGGTGTCCTTGTCGTGGCAAACTATTTTTGGTTTCACTTGTCCCACCCACAACTTCTATCACTGCACAAACATTTTAGCGAATTATATTCGAATGCGCAGCGTATTCTATGTTCATTCTTGATATATTGATTTTTGTAGATTAATGCTGCGACTGAAGAAAGCGAGACCAACAAATCAGTAGCAACGCGTACGACACTTTTGGCCACCGCTTTACAAAACTTCGGTTTGAATGTTGGGGATTGCGTCGTCATCATGGGATACAACGACCTGAACCTGGTGATACCCTTCTACGCCTGTAACTACAACGGATATCCCCTTTGTGCAGTTGATCCCAGCGTTGATCCCAGTAGGTATCTGTGTGATAAACATTAACCACATTTCATACAGTGCCGACTCCGTGTCGCGTTGGTTAGTGACACTGACTGAGGAGCCGTGGGTCCCGGGTTCGATCCCCGGCTGGGGAAAACATTTGTTTGGCAGATCAATGTTTGTATTCGGGTCTTCGGCGGTTTTTTGCGTATCCGCCACCCGCAACACGGGAAACCCTATTGTGGGGTTGTTAGCGTTTATTCATTTGTTTAAGATTTCCTTTCAATTATATGCTATTATTACTCGTATCAGACAGGCGAATATTAGGACAAGCCAGTTCAGTTGTAAATCATATTATACAAAATAAATAACCGCCCATGAACATCTGTGATAAACCTCGAATATGAGGGACTATTAGTTGTCTAGTCCTGTTAGTATTAGATGTTAATAGGAATATTAGTTGGTTAATATTCGTTAGATATAGGACTGTGAGTTAGGAGATATTTGCAAATAAAAATTCTAAGATCGTTTGGCAATAGGAGAGAGCTTTTGTAATAAAACCAGTACCGTGCTCGTAACTGCAAACCGAAAGCATGAATCACTAAACTCGTACGTACCCCTTCCCAACAAAACGTGGAGAAATTTTCCGGTAACCATAGATTACCATATTTCTCCGAACAAACATTCTAGCAACATTTGAGCGTGCAAAAACATTGAAATGCATTTTAACGTTGAAAAATATTTTAAAGCTTAAGCTTTTAAATATATCATTGTCCGATCTTAGATCGAACAGCAAGGTATTGTACGACATAAGTATAAACGATTTTGTACTCATTACGGGCTTCAGCGATTTTCAGTTGTACTTACCTACGAATGCTAGAAGGGACTACTCTTTGTGCGCCATTGACTCCAGCTCAGAGCCCGGTAAAACCTTTTAAGCCCATTTGCGGTACAGTGAAAGTCATTTGTGAAACTTTTAAATTGTTCAAACTTTAAAGAAATATTTAAAACTAATACATAAATTACGATTTGGTTGAAAGTTAAAGGTCTTTAACATTACGAGTACAACCATAACGACTTCAACATTGTATACCTAGATTGATTGAATGTAAAAAGTATTCTTTCTGTCTCAGTATTTTAGAAAACCATTAATAACTAATAATATTCCATCCTCGATTTGGAGCTCCAAGAATTTGTCATTAGGGCCTAGTATCTACGACCAAAATCTTGAAGTACTCGTAATAATTACCATCACGGCATTCTTCATCTGCTACCCGACCCGACACGCGATACGAAACAAAAGCATAAATTCCGTCTGAAATTATGCTGCCTCTTGGAAACAATATTTTACCGACTTTTGTAACTATCTGACTATCTGACTGAATGTCTATGATTATATGCATAATCTTTTCTTATAAAAATAAATTGATCTAAGTATATTAGCACTGACTGGGTTAACACAGATCAGAAAACAATTATCTTGCCTAGGATGTAGAATATCTATTTAATCCCGACCTATTCGTTTTAATCTTACTTACCCAAGATCCATTCCGATCTTTTGAGATGATAAAGCTTGTTTACAACATCCACCATTTTCCGATTTGTGATAATTAACTTGAATCAGATAATTTATTATCAGATAATAATGTTGATTGATTTGCATTTCTTATTATCGTTATACTCTTTTATATTTAGCGACACTTTGAAGTTAAATTATTATTTTATGTTAGCGTATAGGTGTATAGATTTCTATATTTCCCCTTTGGTAATCATTCAGCGATTCAGTTATCTTTACCGACATTGCATTGATTTCCAGAATATATTTTGATAAAGAGGTATCGTATTTATGATTACGGCAGTGAGATGACCTGGTAGGTTGTAAAGAGGTGGATAATGAATTTCAAGGTACCTCCTAAAGTTCGTCTCCGTGTGTGTATTAAAGTGTGCACATCAAGGGATTGTTATCGTTAGATAACCGTCGTTAAGCCTTGCCGAAGGCTTTTGGACGGCCTAAAAACTTCCGACACTCGGGTAGGCCTCTAAGCCTTCCATCAATTGGAGACTGGAATTGGATCACTGGAGCAGCGTTGTGAAGTATGCTCTGAGCCTCCTCCATTATGAAGAGATACCCGTGTCGCCGGTGGACCGCTAAGGGCCCGCTAATGGGTTGTAGCCAACCTAAGCCAAGCCATTACATGTTATGTGAACAATGTTCCACTTTGTTACAGGAGACCTGGTGGCTTTGTTCGATTGTATTCATCCCAAAATAGTTTTCTGCCCAAAAGCTAACGCTGAATGTATCAAAGATGTTTATAAAAAGAACAATCTTCAAGGGCATATTATACATATTGATAAAACTGAAAATGATTTGGAAACGTTTATTAAAACTTACAATGGAACAGACGTTGACTTCAGGTAAGATTCTTTAAAAGCTTTTTTGTTGTAGTAATTTTATGTGAACATGTAATGGGTCTGTTCGGTTAAGTTACTACCGCCCACGGACACATTACCGACTTCTAATGGGACTCTAGGAATTCTACTGTTGGCATCTGTTCGGTTTAGTCCTGGTGAGATTCTGGTAGTGTTTATCGCGCTGTTGCTATTGCATAGTGAAATTTGTCAGTTTAAATTTAGCCAGTTTATTCAAGTTCTTTGTTTAATATTTAGTAGGTATCATTCATCATTCATACAGCCAAGTCGCTAACTAAGGTGTAATATTTCGGAATAGGAATATGTTTGTAACTTAATCACGCAAAACTGAACCGATTCACAAATATGCGCCGAAGAAATAGAATGGGAGATTCATATTTGTACAGAAAAACGAATTTTGGTGGGCATTTGCCCGCTACACTTTTCTAGTTCTTCAAAATAATCTCAATGACGTGGGGTATTCTCAAAGTCAACCCGCACCGCTGACCCTTCTTTCCGAGTTACGTCGGAAGAGGTAAGTAAAGGAATTTGGGTGAAATTTTAAACATGGGCTATAAAAGTGGCAGTGTTCCCCATCTCCAGGCCAAATTCATAGTACGCACACAATTATATGACACTTAATCTCTTTTAATAAATTTTATGGGTAAATACTTATTACCTGCACTGTCACTCGTATATGTATCTATGCTGTAAATCACCCTTTGAAGGAATTCCTAGACTGTACCTCTAGTGTCTTCTACTAAGAACGAAGACCTTGACAAAAGAACCAAAACTAAATTAACCGAAATTAAAATACTGTTTATGTGATAACAAAGTGGATCCTTATTTTAGCAAAGATAATAATTTAAAGCGCTGTGAAGTCCTACTCCCCAAATAAATCTCGCCACTTTGTTATGACAACTTGTTGAATAAGCTAGGCCGTAAATCAAGTATAATTCTGCACAAGTAAGTTAAGCCGCGCCGGAACCCGTCCGGCAGTTGGATGGGTGACCGCTAAAATTTATGAGCGCTTCCGTGCTTCCGAAGGCACATTAAACCTTCGGTTCCGATTGCTAGATAACAGCCATAAAGCTTTGTCGTCGTAAGTTTTAAGCCACCCGAAGGCCTCCAACAAGGCTTAACGACTGTTATAATGATAACAACAGGGACCGACGGCTTAACGTGCCCTCCTAAGCACGGAAGCGCTCAAGAAATTTAGCCACTAGCGGTCACCCATCCACTTGCCGGCTGGAACCGGTGCGGCTGAAAATAAAATTCTAAATCAATTACGATTGACACTCGTCGCGCTACCACGAGCACTTCTTGTTCGTACATTACGTTCATACGTCTCACGTATTCTTTAGATGTAATGATTTGCTATAAATATTAAGTAGATAGTTTGGACAGCAGTCCAAACTATCTACTTAATATCTACTACTACTTCCCATGACTAATAAATCAAAAAATATTTTATTTTCAGGCCCGCTGAATTCGATCACTCTAAAACACCGGCCTGGTACATGTTAACGAGTGGAACAACAGGCAAACCAAAAGTCGCCATCGTACCATTCGACGTTTTACTAAATGCCGTAGGCTGCTGGTGGTAATTCTTCTTAATAACTGTACTTGCCTATTTATATCTAGTAACTGATATGGAACTAGTAACTGACACTCTTTGGTCGCATATGAAATAGAATGGTGGATGTAATTACTGATATTAACCTAAGTACTGGTCTTCAGGGAAAATTTCACCTATAATTTCAAGATTACCATGGCGATGGCTACAATTCAATGGGTATCTTCTTTGTTCTTCTTCGTATCCGGTCCCTTGAGGAACTACACAAGAGTTCAATCGTCAGCTCTCCTTACTCCGCCCTTCTTAGTGACTCTCATCAATAAATATAAGGTAATGAAACAACTCACAGATATCAAAGCTATTAGTATACAAAGCATGCTAACCCTATTAATCATATATATTTCAACATGTAATGACAACAATACCAAAATTAAAGATTAAGAGCTTAGAAATGATTACTGACAACAGAATAAGCGATAAGTTAATAACTGATAAAGGCCAAATGGAGTTCTGATTTGTTATCGTTAATCTTGCTCTAGTAGCAGGAAAATAATATTTTCGATATATTTCAGCCAAATGTTACCGCATGGACGCCACATTTGCTAAAACAATTTCTTAAAGTCTCAGAGAATGTGTGTGACTTATCGTCGTTCAAATACATTGCTATCGGCGGCAGTGCCATCGAAAAACCATTACTGGACAAATTTCGAGTAAGTACAGCCTTAAGTACCATTTTCGCACCGCTTTATGAAAGGGCCTAAAAGCTCTGGTCTCTTTCATTTGAAATTGTATTTATCTTCCGTCATGTTTGTTTCTGTATAACAGGGAAGGTGCGGCGCCTATCTTTACTTAGTTTACGGGATGACAGAACTTCTCGCACCGGTTTTCGACTTCATAGACGGGACACCGTTCGGCTCAACAGGGTTAGGAATGAAGAAGTTTCAATACAGAGTGAGTATATAATAGTATAGTAGATATAATCATGTCGATTATATAAACATGTGTAAGCAAACATAAAATGTTCTGAAAAACCATTTTTTTAAATTACAGATTGTAGGCGACGAAGGAAATATTGTAGATAAGCCTTTTGAAACGGGTGAGCTCTGGATTAAAGGCGATGGCTTTTTTAAGGTAATTCTGTGATGAGGGTCTGTAAAACCCCTAATCCGTATAAATAAGTTTCGTGTCTCTTTTCTACTGTAATAATACCCACTCAGTGTTAGCGTAAGAAAGTTTTACATTAATTATGCGGAGGCTTTAATTAATAATCAACTTTTACTTACCTTTCTTCTTATACGTTTATTTGTTTAAATATTTACATACGCTACGCTTTACTGGCATAATAATAAAAAGTGAACCAAAAATAATTACATTAAATAACCAAAATGTTTAGGGCGCCCTATCTTATAAATGAATTTGACTGACTAGGATTTATTAGTCAATCAAACAAGAGTCTGGACCTTTTCGTGAATTGTGCTAAATAGATGGGTGTACACTTTGGATATACACTTTCTGTCTCAATATTATACTTAAGCTTAGTAACTTTCTGAGATTCGCTGTTGTTCCTTATTGCTGTATTTATGTTTAAGTCATTTTCCTTTTGTTTTTTTCTTCGAATAAATATCATTAATTTAATCTTATTCTTAAAACTATTACACTTAACGTAACTGAAGCATTAATTTATTCATAGAGTTCTAGTAATATATTATAAATTTTTAGGGATATTTAAATAACCCCGAAGAGACACAATTAATCCTGACAGACGATGGATGGGTGAAGACAGGCGACATTTTCTACAGAGACGATAAGGATTTCTACTTCTTTGTCGAAAGAAAAAGACTACTCATCAAATACACCGGCTTATGGGTACATACACACACTTTCATATATTACTACTTTATTTAAGACCCAATTCTTTTTCGCTCATGGTCTCATGTAAAAATTATCCGCAATCTTAGTTCTTTCTTTTTCAGAATCTCTAAAACACTCAAATACATATCACATTTAAATAGCGTTGTAGTAAAGAAACAATTAAAATGAAAGTAGATACATAGATAGATAGATACTATTTAAAAGTCAATAACTGTGACGATTTCGTACAGTAAAAACAGTTTTTTGTGTACTTACAGCCTACCTCTTTTCTTATTTCACGACGATATTAGGTTTAAATCACAATGTGAAAATAGCACGCGTAATACCTATCGAATGAAAACCAAATAAGTGCGTATTTGACAATATTGTAGAGTGTTATATTACACAAGTTTCTAGGTCAAACCGTTTAGAGTTTACAAAGTTTGGTGGACACTTTGCTAACGACTAGGCGGGAGTATCGCACAAAAGCTACGTTCAATCGGTGTAAAATGCTGTATAGGAAATACACTGTGTTATATAACAACCTATCAGAGACAAATTTAATATTTTCGATAAGATTCAATAATGGATAGTCTTAGTAATTATGTTCTAATGTGTTTAGTATAGTCAATGTTTGTTAAACAGTTTACCTACTGATCACAAGCAATCTGTAAAAGCAGTGAGCCAGCCATAAACCTAATCAAAGTCCTATCCGTATCCTAGATCAAAGTCTGGGAAGCAATGTTAAATGGGAAAGTAAAGTAAAAAGTTCCGTTTTTTATATTGTGTAGGTACATTGTGACTCATCATTAAAACATAAAATCTTCAAACTTCAGTGCGAAGCTTTTGTGGGTCACTAGCAAGGATACGGCTGCTCGTATTATAAGAGAAAAGAAGTAAATATCATTGGTCACTTGTTTAATTAAATGTTCTTATGTGCTCATCAAATATCCAGGTCTCGCCTTTGCAATTAGAAGAAGTTATAAAGCGGCATCCCGGGGTGGCAGACGCATGCGTCGTGGGTATCCCGGATCCCGATGTGATGGAGATGCCTGTTGCAGCGATAGTAAAGAAGAATGGTTATACTATCGAACCATTGGAAATATTTGACTTGATTCAAGGTATGTAGTCACATCAGATACACTACATATTGAATTTAAAATATTAGTACATTATTTTAGTTATAAATAAATAATTAAACTGCAACAGCATTATTATTATGAACCATAAAACAAAAAAAAACAAAAATTAATATTATTTGTAACACTTCAACCCAACATAGCCTTTACACGTTTAAATTGGTGGGTGCTATCTATAGGATATGTTTCAAAAATCCTCGCTTCGTAAAATAGTACACACATATGTACCCGCAGAAAGAAAAAAGAAAATGTCAGTAAAGTAGAGCACATACTATGGTTATTTAAACACAGCACATGTTTAGCAAAAAGAACGAATCCGTTATTACAAAAATGATAATACCAAGAAAGCTATTATATTATATTTGAATAATCTCCTAAAGCAGTATAATTTGGGTTAAAAGTTTTAATGAGAAGTTCTTTATGTATAAAAGTTAGTATCATATCATATCCTCATAGTAAATATTAAGACGTATTAAGAAGAAATCTGCAATTGTTAAATAGGATATGAAAACAGTGATTTCCAAGATTTTTGGTCTTTCACTTTATTCTTTTTCTCTATTAGTAACTTTGCGTTATCACCCTTTTGGGTTGTTAAATAGGGAATAAATGTTTTGTGTGGAAAAAAACACACGAGGGCGTAGCTGCTCGAAATATCAAGCTGTAACATATTTGTTAAAAACAATGACGCATTACCGGCGAATTGCATAATTGAAACAGTCAATCTCAAAATCAACACTGTTTAAATTATAATAGTTAATTGAATTGACAGAATGGAAATTGGGAGATTTGCGGCTATTTTGAACTAAGTATAATTAATGACACTGCTGTTTTAGTTTTTACACAAAATGTATTCATCCGATATAATTCATGGTAACATTACTACAACTTTGAATAACTTAAACAGGGATATTTAATCTTATTTAAGCGGTATACCCAACTTTACTTGAGAGATAATAAGTTGCAATCCATTATTTAAAAGTAGGTTACTTAATTCAAACTTAATCATGAATTTCAGATGCCGTTCCGCAGATAAGGCGGCTGCACGGAGGATACTTCTACTTAGATTCGCTCCCAGTGACTCCATCGGGAAAAGTACATCGAGCCAAGTTGCGCGATATTGCCATCGAAACGCCGCGCATCACATCACCATGAAGACCTAACTACTTATGTATCCAAAGTTTTTTGTTCATGGATTTAATTATTAAAATACTCAAATTATGTCATTTTTATAATGTGTATGTGTCGCACAGGGATTTTATGAGTACCTTGAGCTCCAATACAGACTCAATTCACATTGAATTTCAACGTCGTTTAATACATTATTATCAGGAGGTAATCGTCGAGGTCATTGCCATTGATTTGAATAAGTATCTTAAGTAAGTTAGAGCTGTACGCTCAAGAACGTAGATTTAGGCGCGCCTGCGCACGAACATGCGCATTCCTATATCGCTTTCTTCACTTCTCAAGGTCATGTCTATGAAAGTCCTTCGTGGCTTTATCGGTCAGTTCTTTCCAACTTGTTCGGTTTTCGACTTCTTGCAGGGCACTGGGATTCCAGTTAGTGTAGATCACATTAGTGGCCACATCACATTGGCCACATTAGTGGCCAAGTGATCGAGATTCTACTTAGCCATCCACACAGTATAACGCACACATGCGCTAAATTACCATATAATATTCCAGACTATTCCTTGGCACCACCGCGGTCATGCGTTCAAACTTCACGTTTTTTGACAAGTATGAGCTCAGCTGCAGTATGAGCGTACCGTATCTACCTTTTTTGAGTTATTTATTAATTACGTCAACACAATTAGGGCGAAAGAGTGGTAAGTTGATAATATAAGACTTATCATACTGTTATCTTACTATATTTACTAAGTAATTTTAATCAGCAACATTTTGTGATAAATAAATTTGTTTTATAATTGTAAATGTTTTATTGAATACTCCTCTTGCTTTCCATGATAATATTCACGTTTCATATGAATACTTTATTTATAATTAATTAATTACTTAATTAAACCTACTGATATATGATATATTAGGGTTAATTGAATCCATCCATGATTAATAAAATCCGGTCAGTTGCGCGTTGGACTCGCGAGGAGAGGGCTACTCTAATCTAAACTACCCCATTATACTTAGTACTTTCTTTTTTAAATGTCCCAAGTAGATTTTCTGTAGATTATGGGTATGTATATTCCATATTTTCATCAAAATTAGTTCTGGCTCAGTTCAGTTGTTTCGGGTACAAAGGGATGCTAGATTTTCGCATATTTTCATTAATATTTAATGGCACTTATGCATTTATTTTATTTGTATTTTTCTGACTACACATGAATTATATATTTAGAAAAAAGGCTGTGACAAACGAACAGACAGATAGTCAGACAAACACGCGAGTGACCCTATAAATTTTCCGATTTTCATCGGATGTACGGAGACCTAAAAGTTGATATCATATTAAACTAGTGAAATGAACAAGTGAATATACTGTAATGACTTAAACATGTATATATACTGGAACCTACAATATGCTACTCGCAGATAGCTACTTTAGAGATTAATTATTCATCATCATAATCGTCATTGAACCATCATAACTTCTCAAAGCCCCCAGAGCTCCGCATTATTATTATAAACGAAATACAAAACATTTAGAGTTTAGTTATAGCCTAGTAGTTGATGATATAAGAGCAGAATACACAGTACCAATACTACCGGTCCACTACTGAGCATGGGTCTCTCAGAATGAGACGGGTTTTATTTTCCCCTATGCTGGCCACGTGCCGGTTGGCAGACAGCACATAAATAGCAGCATATAGACTATTCATATATTAGAAACTCATAAAACTGAACACTGGCTGCATTTTACACTAAGTTCCGGCTAATAAAAAAAGTTTCTATGAGTTTGTTAATACCATAAATGCAAAGCAAAAGGCGTAAATTTAGTCTCGCTATAGGAGGCAACAGAATGTTTACTATAAAAGTTTTAAAAAAATCCCTAACTTAGTTAATTTTCTACAATTATTTTAACATCTAGTCTAAATCTAAGACCTCGTTTTTCCGCAGCATGATGGACTTATCAAATCCTTGGAATTTAGTTTAAAGTAACATACCAAACTTAATATCAATACAACAAAATAAAAAGCACGTTGCATTTGATTTTAATTTAATTTGGCTTTTACAAAGAACATTGGAAAGAAATACTTCCAAAGATTAAAAATTCTTCAAACGCATCAAGTGTGTAAAAAGGAACATAACTTCTTTCAGTGTGGTATTTTTATTGCGTAATATACAATGGTAATAAGGCGGAATTAGGACGTATAATTCTGTGGTCGTAAACGAGCCAAAGAACACGACTGGCATGCCCAATATGAGTTTTTATGACTTATTTATAACAAGCAACATAATTAATACAAATGCGGGATATCGTCTCATCGCCAGTATATTTTATTTATGTACAAGCGTTAATTGAAATCTACGACTCGAGATTTACATGATATTCATTTTATATGCAATTTTCATACATTCAATGACGTTTCACATTGCCTACCTACATTGATAATTTTATCTTTATTGGTGTGATGATACACGCGCTGAAAGTAGTTTTTTATTTACTAGACAAATACACTATTTAAAATTGTAAGAAAGTACCGTTATATTTACGAATGACTAAAAACTAGGCAACAGCATATAGATAAGATCCTTCTACGACGAAATTCAAGGGAATGGTATAAAAAGTTGTATGGAGAAAGCTCGACACGCGAGCGAAGCTGTGGGCCCTAATACCACAGTTTTGCATGTCCGTTTGCTACTTTGATCTCAAAAAATTGCTCATCACCATATCATACTCACACTGTGTATGTTCTACTTTTTATTTATTATAATGTTAGTAATTCCCGACAGTGGAGTAATCAACCATGCTAAGTGTTTTTTATCATACTCATATCTTATCTTACTAATATTATAAATGAGAAAATTAGTGTGTTTGTTCGATACACCGTCACGGCTAAACCATACAAAAGATATTATAAAGTGTAGAAAAGAGGTAGTTTGAGGACAGAGATGGTCATAGGATACCGTTTTGGTCCCGTATAATTTTACGCAAACGAAGTCATAACCAACAACTAGTTAAATACGAACATGTTGGATGGATGGACGATGTTACAATACGTTACTAAATCTCGCCAAAACTACGAAATTGAAAAGAAATTTGGTAGAAAGATAGCTTGAAAGCTAGAAAAGAACTATGCCACCTACTTTAAAAAATATACTTAGTTATAAAATCCTTAAGGGAAAATCCATATAATAGGGGATTAAAGTTTGTATGGAAAAACGAACTTCACGCAGGCGAAGCCACAGACAAAGTCCAGTTACAAATATTGTGATTGCTTGAGAAGTTCGATAGCGAAGATCAGCATTACTTTTCTGTCAATAATCTTCCCATTGCGAACAAACAGAGCTTCATTGAGTAGATCGCATATTGGTGTCTCAAAAGGAAAAGCGAAATTACTCGCGAGCGTTTTAGTGACGGCTCTGTAACTCAGAATATATATTGCTGCATTATTTCGAACAGGGTGCGAACGATACTTCGGATAGGTTTATTAATTGCTGTTTACACAAATTAACAAGATTTATTATCCTGTTGCTTCTCCATACAAAGAGATTCGCAAATACATTTTATCCTTGTTTATATCAAGAAAGGAAACTCATAGTCAAACAGATAATTATTGCTTTATAGTTGAACATATACGTAACAAAATACAAACTGTATACGTAATTTATGTAATTCAAACCAACATTTAATGATCTTAATCAACCTTCATCACAAACATTTAGACAATTAAGTATCCTGCTTTAATGGTGAAAAAAACATCCATAGGAAATGTGCATTCCTGGGAGTTCTCCATAACGTTCTCGAAAGCGTGTGCAGTATCTACCAAGCACAACACGTGGCCAGCGTGGTGAACTATAAACTTAATAGGTACTTCTCATGAC
>DWLO01000140.1:0-25606 GCA_018245335.1 Dalla quadristriga
GTCGCTTATAACTCCTAAACGGAATCGGCGACCTATAAATTTTAAAATAGGGCCTTATAGACCCCTACGGCCTGCACCTCCATGCAAAGATTCAGATTTTTCCCACTGCCGGTTTTCGAGATACAGCAATTAATAAAAAATAGGTCACCACGCGTTAAGCCCCAGGAAGGTTTTCGGGAATTCTCCGCTACCCTAGTGTGAAACCCCGGCAAAGGCAGCACCAGAGCCGTTCTCAGAATCGAATCAGTTCAACGGTTCTGAAGTTACAGCGTAAAAACCAAAAAACTGCTGGGATCACACCAGCGGGAACCACCAGAGGAGACAGAGAGCTTTACAACGAGCCCAAACTCGGCGCTCCTAGGCCTCTCCATTCCCGAGATAGCATTCTGGACTCCCTCACCGCCGCCATTTTAGAAAACGCTCGGATTTTAAAAGGTTGGTATCTTCTGAACCGGTACGGTAGTCGGAGAACATAGCGGTTTTCTTTGCTGGTACTCCCTTACCCAGACGAAGCCACCCAGAACCCCAGATCTTCAATTCAGCCTTTCAGCAGTTTGCGCCAATGAACTTATGTTGAACGGGAAAGAGGCCCTGGAAAAGCGGGAAACATGAAGCGGGAGTGCAAAGTGGAGGTGCACGAGAGCGTCCAGGGGCTGTACGAGACGGTGTTGTCGCTGTCAGAATCCCGGGCAGGACACCGCGTGGCGCTGGAACAGGAACGATGCCGGGCGGCCAAGGAATTAGTCAGAGTAGAGCGCGCCCACAACAAGAAACTGCAGGACGCCTACGAAGAGATCACCGCGACTAGGAAGGCAACATAGGCAATCCGAGGCTGGCTCAACTTTGAGATGGACACCCCCATAAGGAACATCGCAGATATTCGCGGGGAGATCAAGCAGCTGGCCAAGCGAGAATTACTAGCCTCGCCCCACTCCTGACCCCCATCTCCGGAAGCGCGAAACATTGTGGACAGACTGGCGGCTGAATTGACCACTCTGATCAACAACGTTACCACGCATCTACTACAACTCAACAAGAAGGTAGAGAACATCGGAAATTCGGGGAGAAAACTTGAAGCACTGACGGCAACTTGCGAGGTCAGTATAAAGAGAGCCGCGGAAGCAGACACGCTTCTCACCCCGATGCTGGCAGCTATAGAAGACAACAAGGGTATGCTGCGAAGCCTATGCAGCAGACCACCCGCTCCAACGACAGCACCACTCGAAGACCTGAACAGCACCATCAGAAAGGAGCTTCAACCGATTGACACCAAGGTTTGGAAGGCCCTAAAACGCAATGAGGAGATTAAGGAACTGATCTCCAACCAAATGGCGCTACAGAGTGGACCAGGAATCGGAGCGGAGCTGTTGGCGGTGGACATTCGGGAGAAGCTAGACGAGCTCGCCCAATGTCGCACCACAAATAGCCCAGCCAGAGAACCCAAGAAAACACCAAGACAACCTTACAGCGAGGTAACGGCCACACCAAAGCACGGGCTGATCCTGGAGTCGGCAGACCCACGACCTCCTGCACCTCGGACACTTCCCCAGAATCTGGAAAATCGCCACAATTAAAGTAAATAAGGCTGTTTAACACCAGCCTTCTAAACGCTTTCATCATATACAGCAGAAACCCCATGTATCGTGTATACATACTCCCACCGCAAGTTTCGGCAGAAGGTCGCCGAAGGGCTTTTGAGCCGGTACCCGCGCGTGTCTTCGGGACCACGCAGACCACCGAGCACACCGCAAGTGCTTCAACGTCTCCAACCCGGGGAACATTTTCCGATTTACACGGAGCGTGCCTCGGAATCCCAGAGGGCGAGACACAAGCAATTGCGTTGTGTTCGGTGCACTGCCCAAAATCGACGGGTTGTCGTTTCTATTATGTGCAGTGTGTGCAAAGTTGCGTGTGTAGGGCAATGCTGGAAGGATTACCATACTTTGGTTAATTTGCGAGTGAGTGAGTGAAAGTTTGGGCGTGTAGAGCGGATGGATGCGTGGAGAGCAGTGGACGTCTTATGGCTGGTAGTGATGATGATAGTATATGTGTGGAGGTAAGATAATTGTTTGCGTCGTAATTTCCTCAAAGGCCTTGTATTTAAATATGGAACGTGTATTTGTCGTTTTGCCTTACTTTTGTATATACATTACTAGCGGACCCGCGCAGCTTCGCCCGCGTACAATAAGTTTTAACCTTCCAATTCCAACCCCCGTACCCACCGTTACCCGCCGTATGCTGCAAGTGTTTTTTTGGTTGCGGACTTGCGGATAATTTTAAATCTGTAATAACTTCTAAAGTATTCATTTAAATTAAATAAGATTTTGGACAATATCGATCTACATTAAATGACCAAGGTAACTAATACACTTATTTGGATAATCGTTAATACTGATTAGGAGAAATTAGCTTTGCAAATCGAGTAATATTTTTAAATTAATTATTGAAAGATAAAAATGGTTACTGCGAGACAATCTTAAGAGATAGATATTTATATGCTATCGCGGACTTATTTGTAGGTATATACAATTCCGCAGTACATTATTTTCATGTATCTCATACGGTTTAGCCAGCGTTTGCAGTGTAAGCGCTCGAAGAATGGTTTTTTTGTCGGCTTTATCACCAAACTAGGTTTTTCCAGCGGCTTCGCTCGCGTGGAATTTGGTCTGCCACATTAAGTTTCGTGACAGATCATTTAATAGCAGAATAGTCTATTATTCCTCTAAGGATTGCATCGACCCTCTTCTCCCGCGCCTATTTATGGCGCTTCATTCATATCGTGATAACTTTTAAACTATTCGGCCAAATTACTTAGTGTGAAGGACGAAGTTTATCTACATTAAATAGGTACTTTAAAGCGACGTATGTATTGATTGGTAAGAGTTTGATAAGTATTCTAAAATGTGCATTGTAAAAAAGTATCCAATTTAATTATATTTACGGTTCACTATTTTGGTCATAATGGCTTCCACATAAAAGGTATATATATGCTGTCGCGGACTTTTATTTAGAACTATTTGAGAAAAACAATCCTACGGTACATCATCTTAGTGTAACTCCAACGGTTTAGGCAGTGCACGCCAAGATAGCTCTCAGATGGCAGGAATTTTTCCGACTTGATTATATTTTGGCCAATTTACACAATATCTTTGTAAATTATAGCCTATGTATTATTCTGATGTATAACCTATGTAACCTATATTACTGTAAAGTTTCATCCAAATCCGTTCAGTAGTTTCAACGTGAAAGAGTATCAAACATACATACATACATCCTCACAAACTTTCGCATTTATAATATTAGTAGGGCATGAAATTTTCTCTATTATGCCAATACTTAATTAAAATGTTTTCTATATACTTTCGGGAATGCATTTCCTAAATAACAGTGAAAACCGCAACAAAATCCGTTTTTAGCATACATAGGGATATAGGGATAGAGAAAGCGACTTTGTTTTATACTATGTAGTGATTTGTAATTTGGTATAATAACTATGGGCACTGTTAGCAAATAAATAAAAATTTTAAATATTGAGGTTAGTACCTAGCAATAACCCGCCTTTTGTACACATTTACTCAGGGTATGTAGTATATTTTTGATGTCCAAACAAATTGTTTAGTATTGTATTGTAATAGTAAGAATGTCAACAATGTAACTAATTAAAATATTGTGCTTGGTCAACAAAATGTTTATGGTTTACTTAAGCGACTGGAAGAGATCTCTCACGGCATAAGTCCGCTTTGTGTTACTTATTTTACTGTTTATTTGTATTGCTTGTTTATTTTACTGTTTATTTATATCAATAAACAGCATACCTACATAATATTTTGTTTTTTTTTTAATATTCCCTTATTTAGCATTTGACAAGACAATATAAAAATATTCCAAAAGCCAACACACTCACCGAATCAAGCAAACACTAATAATTTACATTTCACTTTATACCTAATCAAATATCGCACTTTCAAAAATAGAACATCCCGTATACGAATACGAAAGTGTGTTTACACAAAGCATGACCTTGAATAGGACCGTTGCTCGCCCGCCGCTCGCCGTCGCATAGGTAAAAAACAAATTCTTTGTACACGTGTTGCGATAAGGTTTTGTATGGTAAGTGTTTATGTATTATACATCAATGTGTTCAGAAAGTCTTCTTCTAAATGAGAAATGAATTAGTTGACCGAAGTAAGACCATAATAATATTGAAATTCAATCAAAACTAAACCCTTATGCTTTTTATAGAATTACACACCTTTTGAGATGTATAGTCGTATTATGAAAAATCTATTGCTTTAGCAGCTATGCATCAATGTAATAAACTGTTCCTGAATGTTGTATCTATATGATAGTCAAGGAATGATTTTACGGTTCTTTCCATCGGGTACCAAATCCCGATTTTCTGACTTGCTGACATTATTGTACAGCCAGAACATGTAGTAAATTACATAACAGACTAATGTTTGATTTTAATTTTTCTGAATACTGGAAAACCTACTATTGTACCTACCATGACAGTAGTATCATGGACGAATAAATGAGGTAGTAGAAAGTAAGTCCAAATTAATACAGATTAAGTTGAAGATAAAATAGTTTGTAATACAAAAGCAATAGGTTTAAACAGTATTTTTATTTCTATAAGGTGTTAACAAAACAATATCTACAAAATGATTCTTTTAAAATCATAAATAACTAATTCACCTCGGGCTAGAAATTAAACATAATGACTATTTCTGAAAATGCCAAATTACTGAGAAATTGGTACCTACACAATATTCGGTAAATAATTAAATACACAATATATTTTAAGAGAAATGGTGTTTGGCTAAATGTATGACATCAAATTTATGGATAAATGCACAATAATCTGTTTTAACATACAATAGATATATTTGATTTATTAAAGTTAAAGTAAGTCAGACCATATAACAGGATACAATTTCAATTAAGTATGCCAGGTCAGATTTAATGACAGTTCCTATTTAATTAACTACTACTAACATTAAAGCATTCAGGATAACATTTTTTGAACCCCAATACATGTCTTAAATCAATAGTATAATAATATGTGAATTCTACATAGAATTGTCCAGATTTGGTATTTATCGTGTCATTGGGGACAGGCTGGGCATTGGCCCGGACATAGCAGCATTGGTGCCCAGCAACACCTGTAACAAACAATCAGGAACTTATTTTAGAAATTTCACCATAATACAGGGAATCACATATTATATTCAGAATATCTGATAGAAATCATAGGTTACTTTTTGTAAAAGAACATGTGGAAAATAAAAATTTTAAAATCCTTTATTTTAACAGTATAGTATACCTGCTTCTGTTGTGACTTTTGCATCTCCTCAACTTGAGCTCGCTCCACCTCAAATATTACCGGCGCAAAGAGGATGACAGAGGAGCTAGCCACTATCCACATCACCGAGCGGGATAGACCATACATGATTTTGACTCCAGACCTGAGAAGTGTTCAATAACATTATTACTGTTTTTTCAGTAGTTATTTTAAGGTGCAAGATTGTATTGAACAGACATTTCAATTAATCACTGTAGTCCAGATATTACAAGCCACCTTGAATAAAAATAAAATAGATTTTTAATTTTAGAGGACTACGTTGGAATGTTACTAGTCCCAGAGCAATATTGGACGATTTTTCTTATGTATAATAATTACTAAGAAAGTAAACATATTTTAATTGTATAAATCAAACAAATTAACTTATACTAATTTCAAGCATATTTTCATACATCATGGGCATTTGTGTAAAAAATATATTACACCTACACCACTATTTCTCACATCCACCAAAGGTTGACTGGTAGAGAATTAATAAGTCTGCTGTTTGAATACAATTAAGTGTAAATCAATAAATATAAATACATTTAAGTCAAAGTTCAACAGTATTATTGGTTTACAATCACCAACAGGTTCTAGTCACTCACCAAGTCTTGGTGGTAACTGTATATGTGCCATTGCGTACACACTCTGGAAACATCTCTGTCAGTCCCCATAACCTCTCAGAAAGAGTCTCCTCAGGTTCCTATAAAGCCAGTCAAAACAATTAATGCAAAAGTTGCAAATTTATATATTTTATCTTATACAATTTATTCAATAATTTTTAATGCACTCACATCGTCGTATTCTTTGAGCGATACATATTGAACAGGAGACCCGTCGCTTGGCGATGACCCTAGCTGTGAATAAAAAACATTTGTTTGAACACATAAATACACAGATAGTTATTAACTTTATGTTATAAAATCGTCTTTTGTCTCTTACCACGGGTATACTGAATGGTTCTTCGGGTCTACGTTCCGGAGTATCATCTTTGCTCGCAACCAGTGATTCCATCCCGCTGTCGTTTTGTTCAACCTCATCGGTCAGATCCATAAACATGTTATGGATGATAATTAGATTTACTATTGAAATTTGGATTCTAATAACTATTCTTTAGAATTACCTCGTGTGAAAATCGAGAAAATCAAACCTCACAAAAAAGGCCCTTTGCACAAAAGTCACAAAACGACATTTCATTTCGTTTCGTCGTACCACAGACTACCAATATTTTAATTATAATAGTGCGCGCCAGAAATGTCTGCGTAAGGCCTGTGGGCCTTCTGTGGTCGTATTGTGATAATTTTAAACATTAGTATTCTAATATTTGAATTCAAAGTTTTATAGGGAATAGAACTTAATACAAGGTTGTTGTCACAGACTATATAGGGATATTACGTAGTTGTTGTGTTAATCTGTGGTTTTTTTCTTCTCTGTGGTATGGTTGTTCTTGATTCTTTCTTCGCGTTGTGAAACTTGTGAAATGAATTGTCAAATTGTCAATCAAAAAATTAGTCCGGAAAATATTAAAGAGTTTGTTTGTAAATGTTTGTTACATTAAATAAGATCATTATTTACTTTTGATTGGTGTAATAGTTGCTGTTTGTATGTTATAGATAAATTTGTACAGTGTAAGTTAGTGATTCGGTAAATTTCTTAGGTAGGTACCTAGTAGACATTATTATAAATTTCACATCGTGGTCATTAGCTCTGTGAAAGTCTGTTTCATTGCACATTTGCAAATTTATAGTAAGTGTTGAAAACGTTGAAAATACCTGATTTCAAGAATTCGAGTGTTGCTGCACCTGTACTGAAGGTATGTTATATTTGAAATTCTTAATACAATACAAATACAAATATTCTTTATTGTGCACCGAAAAAAGACAAATACAGTAAATAAAAATATAGGTAAATAGAAGAAATCTTAATTTATCTCAGAACTGATTGTTACATATAATGCGCATCATGTACATAATTTAAGTGATTAAGAGTCCGGTACCTACCCGTAAATTTTAAACGCAACCGTACATAAAACTATTGTTCATACAGTTGTATGACTGTTAGGTCAGGTTGGTCATTTTATGCGAGTCGGCGAGTTTTTTTATAGTAATTTTTTTAAGACATGATTTGCTATCAAACCTTGATAGGTTTGAGGTGATCAGTCAGTCAGTCAGTGTCAGTGGTGATCCACTGGCTTAGCCTAGCTTGGAGCTATAACTTATGTCCAGCAGTTTGTCATATCCTTTATTTATACCAGTATCACAAAGTGATAAAAAGGTCTCTTCAAAGGCAGAGGTGCATTACAAACTCTTTTAGTTTTGTTCCTGACCATAGGCAACACTGAATACAGTGATCACATACCTTATTGTGGCATACATGGCGTTAGCCTCTCAGGTATTAAAAATAAAACTAATATTAGCTTCCTTGATGTTGTTTATTTGCTGTGCGCGTGTAAGTGCCTGGGTGTGTGTGTGTCAGTGGATGTGTGTGAATGGGAGTGTGTGTTGTGCATATGAGAAAAGGATGTGTGTTTACCGTTTATATTCCTTTTAGTAGTTGTACGGTTTCTTCATAATTAAGAGTTTACACCCAGTTGGTGATTTCAGCTTTAGCATCCCTGTTGTTCAGTTCTTGACTTGTTAACATACTTGATTATAGATTACTGGAATAAGATATGTTTGGTGGCTCTGGGCGAACTATGCTTTTACTTTAGGTATATTAAAAACTCTAACCATTCTACATCCATGATGAGTATGATTTTTCTAATGTTGATGTTTTTTGATGCTTAGATAAAACGTGGGCAAGGATATATAATTAGCAAACTGTTAGTACTCCACAATATTTATAAAGGTCTGATGTTGTTAAACCTTATTGGCTTAAAAGTGGCTTTCAATGCAGCACATTGTACGCATTCCAAAGCCAGTAAATGAGTTCGGTGAGAGCCAGTCCAACACGTATTGCAGTAAGACAAAATTTATTTGCAGAGAGTTGCAAAGATGTTTAAAAAAATAAATAAGTTACGAACTCTGTTAAACAGGGATTTAATATGGGGCTTCCAATTAAGTCTGCTATCTATTATCACTCCAAGGTATCTGATGTTTGGGACGCATTCGAGTTTTATTTATCAGCAGTTGATGTTATTCAGTTAGTATGAGACGTTAATAGCAATTTTAATTGCTCACTATTCGTACTATAAGGACCTATGGGAGAAAGGACTGTTAGTGAGTGTAAGTCCTGTTAGTCGGTACTAGTATTAGTCCGGTTAGTAGTGGTTAGTAATGATCCTGTACTAAGCTGGCCACAGATGTGTTACTACCCCCGAGGACTAAGGTGGTTTCCTCTTGTATAACTATAGCCGACATCCACACCTTTCCGACCGAAACATTATTGTTAAAAAACAAGAATTTACGGTCAGAATTGGATGTGGCGGCGGAACCGCCCCGGGCGACCCGTATACAGTCCCGTATCTAGCGCGTCGTGACTACAATGTACAGCTTTGTTTTTGGTAAAATGACGTAAATTTTACCTAATGTAAAATTTTATTATTGCGTCAAACGTCAACACAACGGCTGAAGCGACAAGAGCTCATTGTGCTGATAATACTGCAACAGTATCATGTCCTCTATACAAACTGTTATGTGTACCAGTCGCTCATTGCGCAAGACTTCCGCCTTCATTGCGTGGCGTGCGTACTTACATGCACAAATATGCCTTCACATGGATGTGCGCATGGCATGGCCAGCCCGCCATTGAACATTTTATGATTACGTTGATCTTTAGAAATATTGTATGAGATCATCGTTTGCACTATTGCAAACTCCTGTGAACTCAGCATTTGATTTATTGTTATGAGTAAATTGCTCACAGGTACTCGGAAGAGAATGTAAGGTCTCTCAGATATGTACATGAGCTCTAATTCTATTATTGGGATAGGTAAGCTAATCCCATGTACTGTAGTGAGTAATACAGTATTATAAGATTGTGACGATGATTATTCCAATGCTTTTAACGTGTTGCAACTGCACGTGCTTGAATTAGTGCGTGCTTGATTTAAGCGTAGACTGGAGAATCTCCTCCTTTGTTTCGTCGATTAACTATGAGAATTATAAATTTAAAAAACCACGGTATCACCTTTTTTTAAAAAGAGATGTCGCAGAAGGAAGGTTTAGAGAGAACAGCAAACTGTAACCAATAAGAAATTTGCAGTAGGTAAGCAGTCTTTGCAGGGGTTATCAAGCTAGCAATCCTGAAATGTCACATAACTGACGCCTAAGCGGCGAACATGGGATTTTCCTCACCAGTAAAATTTAAGCCTCGATGTTCCGCACGTGATATTCTTAACATCTATTTAATGCATTATATTTAGTGATTTGAAGCCAACATAATACAAAATAAACTTATATTACGTACTTAAGATAATACTGTACAAAGAAAAAAGAATAACGTTTATTGTTTAACGTTGGTTTACAAAAGATGTTACAACAAATAAATAGTTCGCAACGGTCTACCACGTCTACCCAATACATACAATAATACAATAATTTTGTCACTGGTTTGATATCGTGACATTATAATATCAAAGCTATAATTATTATTTATTTGGATCTACAGCGCAGAAATAACAAATTGAATACTTGCTACGTGCCAGATTCTCAATTCCATGATCCCCCGACACGTGATCGAGGTTTATTTATATGTATTTATTTTATGAAAATCATAACATGCTCTCGAAATGCGGAATAATTTGGATATTTGGAGCACAAGACAAACATCCGTCGTTCACAATATTCGCTTGATCCAGCAAAGAGGTGCATCGCGACACGTGGGAAAACATTGCCAAGAATAATAATATTTCGCAGAGGATCTTCTACAGGGAGAGCTCCCTGCAAGATGATGGTACGAAAATACTGCAGGATAGTTTGTTTTCGTGATCTTTTATCACACAAAGATGTGAAAAAGCATTTAGTCGGATAGTTGTTAGTTCTGGACAAAATTTATCGCATAAAAGCATCCAATCAAATAACAGCGTGAAAATTATTAAAATATACCTATATATTTTTTAATTTATCCTTAATTTTATATACAAACAGTATTACTTAAATGTAATACAATTTAATACAGTACTTATAAATTTAATAACAGCCAATTTAGTCAATATTTAACAACAACATTCGAATAAGCACTAAGAATGGAGTCAGTGTTTAATAATAACTAAAATTTACTAAAATATTATTTCACAATTAAATACTTACTGAATTAAAATTGAAATGACAATCAAGAAAAAAATAAAACAAGCTAAAGACATCGTCGTGTTAGAGCCAATTCACCTTGCTACCGTTACCTCGTCATCAAAAACTATTAAATTTAAAACTTTTCTGCCACAATGTTGTCACAAGTTTTAATAAGGCAGAAAGCTATCTTTCAAAGCTATCATTTGAGACAAATCATTTCAAGCTGTTACTTGAATGGTAACTTTAATACGGAATAAATTGTACAGAAAAGTTGAAGTTAGGTAGTAAACTTAATCTACAAATTTGCCGTGGCACAAATTTGCTTTTGGCATTGTCTTTGTGTTTTATAGCCCCGCAATCTATTCTGTAGTCTTATCGTACCGTCATCTTGCGGCGGTCTCCTGGACTCGTGATCCGCTCCAATTCAATATGGCCACGAACTGAGAATCGGAGCGCTGGAGCGCTCACAGGTTTAAGGCCTAATGGAGCCAGTCTTTGTCTTTGCAAATCTGTGTTAATCTTCGTGCTTCCCTTCACATAATGAGATGGGTGGATCGAGTACGTGGTACGGGTACACGAGCTTTAGAAGTTTCAAGCGCTGGGAACATGGAAATTATTGTTTTAAGCATGCTTTTGTTGTTTTAGACAGAATACCAGATAACAGTAAAAACATTTAACGTTTTGTAATCAGTGGAACTTCTAAGTAATACACTGAATGCATTTTCAAATTAATTAATTACCAGCCTATTAAAAGGCACTAGTCCCTAAACAATTATACTGCTATCACAGATTAGATAATAGTTACTTCTTAAATATTACCGTCTTGAAAATAAGACGAAGCAATTGATTTCTTTGGTTTATCTTGTATCCTTACTAATAATATTATAAATGTAAAAGTATTATTGCTGGTTTGTCCCTCTTTCACACTGCAACAGAGCGACAGATCGACGTGATAATTTGCATATAAATAGTAGATAGGCCGTAGGCTGACATAGACTACTTTTTATCCCGGAAAAATTTACGGTGCCTATGGGACAGACGCGGGCGGCGCAGCGGGCATAACCTCGTTTTTTTTAAAATATGTGTAATGGTTTTTTCTCTCTGTTTTTCTTAACGCTATTTTGTCTTATAAATTCTTATAATGCAGATATCTACGTAATTAAGCGTACGCTTTTTAACCTGACAAAATGTATATTTATACCGATAGTTTAGCGTAAGGCACTCAAGAGTCAAGGTCTTTGGCCAAGCCAGATGGTCTGTCTAGCTATTCTTAGGTTTTTCAGAGATGAAAATATCGTGAAGAACATAGAGCGCTTGTGATATATTGGAAAACAAGTTTTAATAGCTTATTGAGAGCCTACTAGAGTCACCTGTGTTTCTCGCACACTTCTGATATGTATATAGGTGAGGTAGGTGAGGTACCATGTTTAATTTTTCTCTGTATACTAACTAGGAAAATTAATATATTGAAGATGAATACAGTACAGACACCGTAGATGAGGGGTTGCAGTTAATTGAATGCTCTTTAATTAAATAGAATCGCAACAAATGGCGCACATAACTAATTAATAATTAATGTAGATTGATCAATCATTATTATACCTACCATAATTTCATTTTCAGAATAGTTTATTAAATTTCACTGTCACATCACTACCTGTGTTATGATTTTCTCAGGGGCAATTATTATGTCACATAGCATAGTAAACTTTAAAGGGTTTGGGGACTATTTTTCAATAAACCATTATACCATTTAGAATTTTAGCTGTTGATCATCGGCCATTTTAGACCTTGTACACACGTGACTGCAAATTGTCGACGGCAGCCGCCGAACAGCATGCACTGCAGTCGACTGCTGACGACGACCATTTGCAGTGATGTGTGTACGAGCTCATATTAAACATCCGGGCGAAGCTGAGACGAGTGTGAAGTATAAAAATTAGCGGACCTTGACTACTCTGTCACGTGGTACTTACATCATCAATTTATCTCGTGGATGCGATGACATCGGTGACCACACATTGTTGAATGACGGGTCAATCATGGGTAATTTAGCTAGCTTAGTGGCTACACACTTGTGATCGTGGTGACGTTGTCGCGCTGATTGGGCAAACCGATGTTAGCTTCGTGTTTCAATTTATCTAGTTTGCACCAGGTTCGGTACTCTGTCGGGGCGTCGTTAACTCCGGTCGTGCGTCAGTAGCGAATCAGTGGCCGCCATGTATGTCGATTAGATACAATCGAGATTGATTTGTTCTTTAACATGCGGTATTTACACGTAATTAATGGCATTAATTTTTGTTGTCTACCGCCGGTTTTGTACGTTAATGCTACCGAGAATAATTGGAATAAAATAAGCAGATACTCTATTAAAAAAAAAGTATTCACCTATTTGTTTATTATACTATAGAGATGAGGAGTAACGGATTTCCAATAAAACGAAACGATTAGCGTTTTTCGGAAACCAATTACGCTTTTTCAAACTAGTTATTCTAGTAACTATTTTTTCCGAAATTAATTGTTTACATTATTAACTGGTTCCCTGTAAGTGTTCCACATGTAAAACAGTTGCACGTGCCTAGCTCTCTTTCCCTCTAATACTATTGCATCGTTAACCGCGATGAGACGACACTACGAGACGTCAAAGTTTTTGGTAACTTCGTAACTTACGCGGCTAGTAATAATTGGTTATAGGAAGTAACTAGTATTTAATTTGGGCGGAAACATCCTAGGAGTTACTGGAGTGATCACTAGTTACAGTAATTCGTTACGTTATGAAACGATCACTTTTATTATTCTAGTACATAGGGTGATTTCGCACTGGCGGGGCGTCGTGAGGATTGGATGGGAGATAATTAAAACACTGCGTCCCGTTTCCAACGAAAATTGCTATAAGGGGGTCGCGCGAGCTGATGGTTCGTGAAATTGTAATCATGGGTTTATCCAATTTACCGGTCTTAAGTGAATGAGTCGTAATAAATAGTTTTACCTAGGTTTTCCTTAAAAACAAGCTCTTACCAGTTACAACATAAACATAGCGCTAATGAGCTGTAGACTTTAATGGCCAGTACTGTATTCAGAATTAATTTATGAAATACTTGGCTGTTACTTTAAAGAGATGATCTGTGTTTAATTAGGTACTAATTATCATTATTCATTATTCTCGGGTGCACACAAGCACGTACTATGATTATAACAAGGAAACAATGAGTATCTGTTGCGAGTTGTAGTTGTCAACGCGTGAGTTTATTTTTCTTTTGTCACTCGTATCTATACCGTATTTATCTGTTTTACTTATGGAATTACAGCTTTCTGCTGAAAACAACGTTATTTTATGTCATCACACAGTACAATTTGCTAGTAACCAAAATTGACGATCGACGGTTTTTTTAGTCGCTGTCATTAAATCTAATCAAAGGAGACGAATCATCTCATGATTTTGACACATCCTTCGCCTTCTCGCAAATATGTAATAACAACTTGAGAAATTTTAGATGGTGCTAACGTTTGTCTCATGCCGGTATATTGTTCTCAGTTCAGTATGAAGGATAGACGTGGCTAGTTAATTTTTTTGTATTTAGTCGTATTTTATATAATGTTACATGTATTTTCCATGTCTACCTGATACAGACTTCTCTATCACTGTATCAGTGGTTAGTGTTATTACTTATTCAATGTATTTTTTTAAAAAGCGCTGTATTATTTCGATGTTAGTAAGTGCCCACTGAAATTGGCGTAGAAAATTCGGCGTTATGCTGGTAAACAAATTTTTGGAGTTAAGCCGGTTGTGTATTGAACATTTGACGGAGTGCAAACAAAATGTAATTTCCCGTGTACCCACACACATGGCGCGTCGCCAGGGTTTGTGCATTCCTGGTACTGTACAGTACTGTTTTCTCGGTATGGCAGTGGATAATGATCGTACGTGATTCATAAAATTATTCACTTCCCGTGGGGACTATCGTAATTGCGAATATTTTCATTAATTTTGGTGTGTGGGTCAAGGTTGGGACAATTATCTTGATATGATTTACGAGTATGTGCATAAATGTCTGTTATAAATGTTTACAGCATTTTAGATGAATAGCAAGCTTTATTAACATAAACAAACTGGGTGTATACAATTCGTAACTTCTGGTTTTTTTTTGTCTGCCAGTCATTTCCTCGTGACCTCAGTGGCAAGGAGGAAAAGTGTTTTCGCGGAAACGTTTAGGCCTTGTGTCACAGCGGGACATCAGATTGTCGTTTGTCTTCATCTCTACTGTGACTGAACAATTTGTTCTTGCAATTGTTTGGGCTGATTGCTCTTTCATGGAATCAAAAAATGTTTTTGTATAATGTTTTTCTAAATGGAAAATACGGGAATGATCTTAAAATGCCTATTGTAACGTTGCCACTTAGTTTCGTAGTTTCGATTGATCAAACTTACTATAAGGCTTATTGTAAGTTGGACAATGCTCAAAAGATAATACACCTCCTGTAAATATTATTTCGGGTTTATCCGTGAATATTGCATCAGCCTGCAAGTAGCAACATTGTTTCACCATTATCGCTTGATAAACAGGGAAGTTTTGCAGTGGACAAAATCGCCTAAATGTGTCATACTTACCGTTGCTTAGGTACTGATGCCAATGAATGGTTTTTTCTTCTCTTAGTGAAAAGTTGTTTGGCAGTTTTCAAACAGTTTATTTGTCTCAACGTTACACAGCATTAACAAGTTGCTAAAGTAAATTATAACTAGTTACTTAATTGTAATTTAATACATAACAGACTTAAAGTTATTTATGTTATTTAAGTGACTGTTGCTATTTCTGAGAATTAAATTAAGTATGAAGGCACGGCTCTACTGCCTCTAAAACTATCGTATTGAGCTGCTCCGTAATTTCTCATCAATCGTTTGTTGCGAGTTGTGGGGTTGGCAACTAAGCTCACACCTTTTTTTAATTTTAGCATTGCACATGTCAATAATGTTTTAAATTATTCGAAAGAGGATGTTTTGCTCTTTTAATTGCTCTTTTAAGTTTTGTTTTTTTGTTCGTGAAAATTAAATTTCAGATCATTAAAATGGAATGTCAGGTTGAGATAAATGAACATTATCGTCACTTTCTTTTGGTTTTTAGTCAAGTGAAATGTCAAGTGGAGAAAAACTACACAAGACACCTTCCTTTCAATCGAATGTTCTTAGGCCGCAAAAACTCCCCGTGAACATTTGTACTGAGTATGGAGAGGGTGCCATACCTGGGAAGTGTTGCCACACCCGCCGTGCTCTCCTGATTCGCATAGCGTTTCATTCAATACTGATGCAGAATTGAGAGCTTGGTTGGATGATTCTTTCGAGTCGAAACCGGAAGATTTCTACCAACTATATATTGAAATACTTGTTGATTGTTGGGAAGAGGTTGTAAACGATAATGCAGAATTTATTCGTGATTAACCTCTTGAATGCCGGAATCGTAGACACAATAGAAAATCATTTGTGTCTAGCGAGGATATGCGCTCCGATATAGAGGTGAATTCGTTTTTAATAAAAAACTAAATTAAAATTTAAAAAAAAACAGTCTAACTTAGTTGCCAACCTAATAGTAGGTACGCTAAGTTAACGATTGACGGGCCGTTACAATGTAACTTCGGCATGTTTATTAATGCGATGTTGATGTTACCATTCATAGTTCATAGACTGACGGGCGACAATCACTTTACGATGTAAGATAGACATGATAATAATTATTAAATTCATCGACCTCTAGACATCGGAAGTAAGATCTTGTTGTTATCAATCTAGTGTTGGTCTGCGGCGATCGTAAATTTGGTTGTTTATTGTTATTCCGCCTGGCATTATGTTGGCGTAGAAGGTCACACCTGTTGATACTTAATCACTGTTGTGAGTAGGTATTGCAATCCCGCATATCCAAATGCGGATCCGCGGATCCCGCAAATTTAAAAATTGGCGCCTAATCATTCGCGCAAGACCGCTACGTTGCCGTTTCGCAGAGCAGAGGATTTTTGTGTGCCAAAGGAAGCATTTAAAAATTAGTCATACTTTGGCTAACCATTTCAGATTAACAGATACTGTACCTGGACTGATAACTTTAATCAAACATACTTTTTTGTGATAAATAACAAACTTAATTTTTATGTGTTAGAAAACAAATAGTGATTTTTGACTTATATCATAAAAGTAGTTTTTTAAATAAAAACCTGTAGTGTCAGTTCGGTTCTATAATATTACATTAAGGGTGTGGGATCCCGCGCAGGATCGATCAATCCCGCGTATCGATCCCGCGGGATTGGATGAGCTGCGGGATTGCAAACCCTAGTTGTGAGCAACTCACAACAACATCACAGCGATATTAAGGAAAACTATCAAATGATTCGTTCAATTGGTAGGTTTGGTAGACTACGTAGTGATAGAACTTCGTCAGCGTCATTTACCGGATTGTTAGGGATGTGTTACTGATTTTGTACGAAATGTATATTTAGTATTCAGTTTTATTACTGTATTTATTACAGATAATAATCTGAAGTTAAAACGCTCACCTACTAATCACCGGCCACACTACGGGTCCTCCCAGAAATGGATGGTTTTAAGCCACAGTCCAAGCTGGCCGAGTGCGGGTTAGCAGACTTGTCACATTTCAATTAACTGGGTATTGAAACGGAGACTTCGCTCTGCGGGCAGAGGCGCCGCGCCCCGCCGCCAATTTGGCTGCGTACGTGTTTGGAAGCCTATGTAAATTTTCTCAGAATCTAGTAGAAATGTATTTTATTCCCTGCTGCTGGTTAACGATCGTGAGGTATTTGGCACGCTTGCTGGCTAAGACCCGCTAACCAGATGACGTTACGCAAACCTCTTTAATTGAATGATTAACAGTCATGTGGTTAACAGCCGGTGGGGTGGACGGGTCATGCACCAAATTTAACAACTTATGTTGGTAAATTCTAACATTTAAAATTTAAGCCTATGAAGATTTACCAATTTTCCACGCTGTGAAGCCTATACTGCTGGATGGATTTGAACAAATAAGGTGTGGTCAGATTCGTCTTGATGCACAAAATATAATGGGGTTAACTAAATTTTTTTTATGTATGTTACGCGATATCTTCGCCGTTTGTGAACCGATTTGAATGATTCTATCTTTTTTATAAAACCGGGTTCAGCTTGGGGGGCTTGACTTTAGAATAGTACGTGTTTATACACACAACATTAATATTATTTATTATTACTTAGTTGTTAATCGGTGATTTAAATGTCAGAATACAAATTATTTTATTTTTATAAGTTAAAATAAGCCTTTGTCTTTATAACTCTTGATTTGCCACTGTTCGAGCTGGTCAAACCCATCAATACTGTTTTGAGTCTTTGGTATTACATAAACGTTTGATTACACAACTGTTCATTTGCAATAAAGTAGTTGTTGACCAATATGTGCATAGTAGCATATTGGTTGTTAAATACATAATTCATGGCTTCGCTATTTAATTTTTTTGTTAAACTTTTTCTTGACGTAGACTGGTTCTCCTTTGTACGACTGGGAATAAGTCGTTCGTGATTGATCATTGTTTTTATTATTTTTCATTATCCTCGATATAACCACGTTGATAATAAAACTAGAAATGGTTGTTGTACATGACTAACACGTTTTAAAATTAATTTTATGCTGATTACCGACGATTTTTAACCTTGAAATTGACTCGAGTGAAGTAGAGTGTTTTAAACGTTGTAATAATACTTGTAAGTATTAAAAGAACAAAACAGACCACATCAAGTTTTACGCAACCATCGTCAGTCGCGTCGCTGAGCATAGAGATTATGAAGCATGAAATCTTAAGATGGCTTCAAATCTTGATTGGCAAGGTTGCATAATAATATTTCGAGTGTGCCACTCCAGCGATCACGGCCGCCAGTGGACAGTGCACAGACGAGAGACTACAAACTGGCTGGCTGCATGAATGCTACAGCTAATCAATGCCATGACGAAACTATTTGAATTTCGCATTTAAGGTCAGCGAAGTTTATTCGAAGTCGAACAATTCTATTATAAAACGGATTGTATGTCAGTATAGTGCATATCGCGTATATTGTGGGATGAGCTTCCGTCTGAGGTTTTCTCAGTAGACTAAAAAGGGGTTCTTCAAAAGAGGCGCAAAAACAGCTCTTCTTCAGGGCCGGCGATGCATTGGCGACTCTGGTGTTGTGAGTGTCCATAGGCGACGGTGACCACTAAAATCTATCAAAAAAAATTGCAGGCTGTTGTAAACAATTGTATTTGTCGTAACATCTTTTGCTTGTCATTGGCAGTCAACAATGCACATTTTTTTAATTAAGAATGTAGATTGGAAGCCAGGTTTTCACTGGGTTTACGCGCTAAAAAACATCGTCGAGTTTATAATAAATAGGTTGTAGATCTCTTATAAGTAGGTAATCTTTCCTGATTAGGATATCGGTGTAGGGGATGCTTATGTCGAGTTGTGGACATTTAAAGGCTGATTAATGGATGTATAGGTGTAATCTTTCCTGGCATTTTGGTAGCTGTTGTTGAAAGGAAAGACGACTTCGTCAGCGTTAAGTTGAAGATGCCCTCGGGATCTGTATATTTATTTAAGTTCAAAAGTATCCTAAGACTGTCCATGAATAAAATGAGGTTTTAATTTATTTATCTAGCTAACCATAAGCAAACCAATCAATACTATTTAGATTATTTCGCAAGTCACGTCATATTAACGCGATGGTGTCAAGTCAACAGATGACTACTTTTTTTTGTGTGAATTAACAAAAGACTAATTCAAACCTAACCAAATTTTAAATTCATGTTACAAAAGTCGTTTTTTCTGGGCGCTTAGGCGAAGTTTTCTAATGAGCAATTAAAAATAATCCAAACAAATTCTATGGAGATCGGTGGTATGGTTAAGCCGTGACGGCGTATCAAACAAACAGAACAAAAATAATATTAGTAAGGCAATAAGGGTTTAGTTTACTGATAAAATAAGTACCTGTACCACATGACCTGTACACATGTCATGCGGTATGGGTACCTATCTATATCCTTGTCAAGTAAAGTACTCGTATAGGCGCCACACACGCGCCATCGAATACTTACCTATTGTGGGGTGTATTGTATTGGTTATTTATTTTTATCTTTCAGCTGATCGACCGCACCTATACAAATAAAATAATACATTAACATATATTATACGATTGACATTAACGATCGTTTTCAGTTTTTGGGGGTATTCACTTGGTGACGAAATTTTGCTACTGTGGCTTCTCATCTATGCAGTTTATTTAAATTATAAGCAGGTCCTATATTATCTATGTTATTCATAACAATAATTTCAAGCTTATAGTGTAAAAGACAATGAGACGTACAATAGTGACCGACATTGCTCGTAGAATAAGTAAGCTGAAGTGGCTATGGGAAGGCCACGTCGCACGAAGGACTAATAACCGATGCGGCAGAATGGTCCTCGGATAGAGATCATGAGTCTGAAAAAACAGTACAGGTTGCCCTTCGACCAGTTGGATTGACAGCGAGAAACCGGTGCCCTTTGAAACCATTGGGTTCAGAGGGCACTGGACCGGGCGCAGTGGCGCCGATTAGGTTCTGTGTCTTAACAGTGGATTTTTAAAGAGTGGTGGATGGGCGTGTGGACGACAAACCAAAGTGCTATTTTTAAACACCTGTATTTTTTATCGCCGATCAATCCACGATTAAAATGTAAATATTGTTATAAGATATTGTGATAAATGATATAGTTATTGAAAATGCTAATAAGGGAAAGTACCTACTAGATACCTACGTGAAACGCTTTGGATATTTTATTTTTGGAACACTTTGGAAATAAAAATAATAACTATTTTCAAATCGTTATAAGTAATTACTTAATTACAATTTTTCATTATTACATAAATTTGTATACGCTATTCATAACATATACCAAGATACTGGAAGCTACAAGGATCAATCGAGAGAATATTTAGATTGTGAAAAGTTTAATTTAATATTACATTGCTAGTTTCAGCTAATCGTATCGACGTGATTAGCATAGAATTGAATAGAATTAGTTTTTGGACCGTGGTTGGCATAGGCTTCCTTTTAAACCGGAGAAATGCTTATAGTTATAGTTATGCTGTTAGGTAGATAAGGGACAAGGGAGTTAATTACCTACGTGTTTATGAAAAATTTAATACAAGATTTGATTGTTCGTTTGAGCTAAGCCTGACGTGATTTTTGTTTAGAGATAGTTTTTGGGCCGGAGAGTGATATTATGCTACTTTTTATCCCGAAAAATTGCACAGTTCCTGTTGGGTAAATAAAGAAACTTTTCGCAGGCAAAATCCGTCCTACAAAGTTAAAAAATAAAATCACATAGAAAGTTATTAGTATTGCTTTAATGTGCGTGATGAATTGCTGTAAATACGAAGTGGAGCGGAGTCACTGCAACGCACTCGTCTAGTTACGTAAATCAATCACAATATTGACGTAGTTTTTGTAGCCTCCCCCACTCTACTGTTGTTGAACGGCATTTATTGTTTTGTCCGTATAGTTTTACGCACCTCAGCACCGCTTACATAAACTCTCAATTCTGACGGAAAGATCATCAGTTTTATAATATACAGTCTAGGTACTATCGTTAGCCATGTTTTGTGCAAAAATATTTAGTTTTGACTATTGACAACGCAAAATATTGACCTAAAGTTTGACTGTATGAGCTCAACATTTGGTCAGTTAAGTTTTTTTTTTCATATGGCATTGTTCATTTTACTAGAATTTTGACTCGCTTATTTTATGATCATAAATTATAGTGTTTGTACCAAGAATACGGTGCGGTGAGAATTTCCCATGAGTATTTCTTGTGTTAATAACGGAATGTGCAACAATAGATAAACGCTACTTGTGTGTGGAATAAATAGAACTTTATCTATGTTTTCAGTTCAATGTTAGCTGTTTTCGACGTCGTTTTGCGTGCATGCGCAACATGCCCCATTTGGGCCGAGTAAATGTTTGTTTGTTTCAGTTTAATTTTGTGTGGCAACACTGCCAATGTTTGTGCTACCGCGTACGCGAGTGCAATACCGCTTTTGGCTGTTATCCACCTAACTAGCTAGAACTGTGTCACTTAACTTTAATCGGGGCGGGGTGCAGCTGTTATAGAATTAATCTTTTCGAATAGAAAGATCTGCCGTAGCTAGCCTAGAGTTAGAACTTTATAAAACTATATCCCTGCAATTGCTTTTTTAAAGATATGTGCGTTTTAAGCAATTAAATATAGCTTAGACGCTGAATGAAAACATTGTGAAGTAACTTTCATATATTATTATTAGTATGATTATATTATTATATTTATATCAGTGTATTTGTTACTTGTTCTAAGTACCCCCCAATCAATTTTTATATTGTAACGAGGCTTTTTCGCGGATCCGCCCGCGTCCAATTCCTTTATCTATCCCTATGGAACCGTGAATTTTCCGAGATAAAAGTAGTCTATGTCACTATCCGGCCCATACATTATGTCTAAGCAAAAAAAATCTCCTCGATGCGTCGTTCTGTTGCAGCGTGAAAGAAGGACAAACCATCAAACATTTTTACATATTTTACTATACAGTTAGTAAGGATTATGTTTCATTTTTAGTAACTTTGTTTTTCTAAAGACATTAAAGCTACACGACTATTTTTAATGAGCGCTTTTGACCGCTAGCGTGAGAATAGTAATGTTTGTTAAGACAACAACTAAACTGTTTAACAGCATCACGCTAGTCCCGTTAGTATTGAATAATAAATGTTCAGTTTGTATTCCTTAGTATCAGACCTATTTGAAGTTAGTCATAGAAGCGTTCCTACTCCGCTTAATAATTGTTTACACTTGTACACTCGTACCTATTACGTATACCGATATGAACCACCAACAGAAATGGGTAAAATGTATACGGGTTCTGTTTACATTTGGCAGGAATGAAGACGCAAAGCAAAGCATTTCTGGAAGTATAATTATCGCACCCACGGTGCAACACTGTCACTTATGCGGAAAACCAATTTTCCGAAAGATTAAAGATTTTAGTTTTTATATTTAGGCAAATTATTACTAACTCAGATCATTTTTCGAAAATTTGCAGAAGTGACAGTGTTGCACCGGTGCGGTGGTGCGTAATGTTATCTCGAGTCATATGAAATCGTTTAATTATATATTTACACTTGTTTAAAAAAGCTTTGTCATTGTAGATAAATAAATAGGTGCACGTGGCAGTAATTAACTATAGGTACTTACATAAATTTAAAATAAACATGTTTTAGCTATCTACGATTCTTTCAATCATCGTTATTGATTTATCGAAGTCTAATCGATCGATAGTAGGTAAGTATTTTATTATAATCATTGTCAAGCACTCGCCTTGTCTGCTGCGCTCATGTTGTGCCAATCTTGGTAAAGTTGCCAAAGCATGCTACAATGATAAATTAGCCATAGTATTTTTCCATCTTCAAATTTTAGTACCTAACATCTTACGGTTGTAGCGGTAATAGCCATGGGAGCGGTGATCAATGATATAATGAAAACAAGTAGATATGGTACTAGAGCGAGATAATTGAGGTTGTCAAATTCAGACAATTATCGTAATTTACGTTCTTCAAACGCAACTCGTAACAGATAGCTAAATCTGAACTATACGTTGCGTATTATCTTTCGCATCCATGTATGGCATATCATAGCGGTACAATTTTGGAACCCGCGTTGTACGTTATCTTAGCGGCCCGCTCCGAAAACTAGCAACCGTGGCTGCGTGACGTACTGCGGGTAAGTCTAAGGGCGACCCTCTTCTAGGTGCCGCAACGCCTTGTGACGTGTATTTTTATATATTTCTTATGTTTCTGTGTTATTAATGTTATTTTCTGTATTATGTTATTGTTGTAGTACCTACCTATATAACCTATGAAATTAATGAATATCCATTGATTCATTAATCTTTAACATTGGCGGTGATAGGTTCATATTTCGGCCTCGGCGGTCGGAGGTTCGAATCCCCGGTCTCGTCTATGACTTTACGAAGTTATTAGTGTCTTAAGTATCGTGAGAAAACATTCATGCCTGAACCCCGTAGTGGTCTCAGAGGCGTATGAAGTCTGCCAAACTGCACCTTGGCAGCAGCGCGGTAGGCTTTTAAGTCTGGACAGACGTGTCTAGATGTGACCAGTGATGGGGCGTACTTGTTATTAGATGCTGGTCTCAAACGCCTGTGATGTGTGGTAGATAACATGTACATAGGTACTCGTATAACGCAGAGAGCGATATAATTAAGTTACATTGTTATGTCAGTTTATTTATTTCCGCTGAGCTAAACGTTTCTCACGTGCACGTGTTGGCCGTGGCGTGGCCCATGCGTGTTTTACAGCCTGCTATCGTTATGATTTGTCCTATTCGAAGCTGGTCGCAGAAGCGTTGCTATGCCTGAGGACTGAGGTGGTCGCCTCTTGTATAAGTGTAACCGGCATCCACACCTTTCCTACTTCTACCTTGCCCAGCATGATAAGTGGCAGCTGATTGTACCTATCGTGTCTATGCACATACGTGACCGAGTTCATCAATCTTACGTCTCTGACTTTGTGAGTCCAACTTATGCGAGTCATGTGACGACTATAAGAACGCACCTAGTGATCCAAGCAGTTTATACTTACGCACCTAGTGATCCAAGCAGTTTGTAACGTGCGAATGGTTTTCGGTTGAAATTCTTTGCAATTTTTCTAGATATATTTTGTAATTTTTCATTTCACTGTACCACTGCTGAGTACCTGGCGCTGTCTGTCAGATTGTGTAGGTATCCAGTAAAATCTGCGCAATTAAATGAAAATGACATGCGGCACCAAAACACATTTCCTAATTTTTATATCCAATATTTTACTATTATTTACAACCCACAACCGTAATTCTATAAATGATTACATCTCCGATGACGCATTAACTCACTGGGTCGGCGCTTTCAAACATAATAAATGTGAGATTCTGGAATTGTCATGGAATGTGTCACCCGTGTAGCGTCCGCCCATAAAACGCGCGAGTTGGGTTTTTAAAAGCTTTTATTCAGCTTGTTAGTTTGTGTGTGTTAAATCTTGCAAGCTTAATAACAACCACTTCCTCATATCTGACGGTGTTGAAATTTGACATGTTGTTTCAATCCGATGACAATGCATTTTTATGATAAACATGACCTGATTGTACTCCCAGAATTGGCTCCAGACAAGGGAAATTCTCAACGGTCAACAGCACGTACACGAAATTTTGTATATGCATTTACGAGTGAAAGCCTGTGCTAAAGTCTAATGATTTTCAGCGTTTTAGAGCCTTTAAATAAAAGCTTGTTTTCCATCTTGCAACAGTATAGATGATGTTTGTCACCTCCTGGTAGAATGTGTCCGGAACAGCCCCCTTAGTGTTCTGACGGAACCTGTGCTAGTGTCCGCCAGAATTATTTGTAAACTGGCTATAAATAGAGCAAATATATTGTAATAGACTTACTGTAAGTACCTAAAATAATAAATGATAAGATGCTTATGACGCTTAAGTTGAATTTGATAATAAGATGAAGATGACAAAGCCCTTTATTAAAAGATAAAAAAGTAAAAAAAGCTTGTTTTAAAAAAATATTTTTACTAATAGTTAAACTTATTTATAATCTTCACGCGAAGTATTACCACAAAAGTGCACTATTTCCGTCATGATCGCTTACAGTTATATCGGCTGGCTGGCGCCGCCGCCCTCTATTTATTACATTTCCCTGGATGAGTGCCAGGTACGCTCGACGGGCGATTCGTCGATACGCCAAAAGAAAGTCAAAGTTCGATGGCATGAGAAAAGATTCTATCGATTATTACACACTAGCTGTTGCACGCGACCTCCTCCGCGTTCAATTTATGTTGTATTTTTTTCCTCTGGATCTGCATACTTATTGGGGATCAAAAGTGCCCTCTTACCATCTCCATGACTCAAACTACTGTTGTATTATTTAGCAGTGAAGGCCTGTCATAAATTTTATGAATACATT
>DWLO01000141.1:0-25580 GCA_018245335.1 Dalla quadristriga
GGTTGACTGGTAGAGAATACTTTTAGTATTAAGTCCTCCTTTTATACCATTATTGTTTTTTTATTGGTGTAATAAAGTTTCATAAATAAATAGAATAAATAGATAAAGAATCATTTGACGTAAATAAAATATTCACTTCCATAAAACGGTGAAAGGATTGCATGTTTGCGACGCTCGCAACACCGTCGAGAATAGTCGTCCAACTAGACGCAGCGACGTTATTGGACTCTAATTATAGAGCCCACGTACTAATACGAACACATGCTCTAGAATATCTTGCATCTTGGACATATCCTGGACTCTACTTGTAAATATTCATTACTTCGATACCTATCCATACACCTACGCATTATACATGAATATTCTCATGTATGCACATTTACAAATTAATCTTCAATGCTATTAGCTATGTAGTTCTATAAATATTTTGATTACAGGTAGCGTTATTTTAAAGTGTCTCCAATTTTGATATCGAGAGCATAACGCGGTTAGAAATGAACTAATTTCTTAAAATTTTCCAAGTCGGGATGTTTTCAGCTAAAACTGGTATTTTTCTAAATAACAAGATTATTACCTCTAGGACAGAAACACAACTCAAAGAAAAAGTACCCACCGCAGAAATTGTCATATTAAACAATTCATTTATTTGGTTCCAAAATGTTGTTTACATAATGTCCCAGAGTCATAACATAATGGGCCTAACAAGGCACGAAGTACTTACTTGTCTTAGAAGAACTGCTCTTCCTGAGTTACGAATACATTCATTCATCCATTTTACAAATAAAATTTATAAAACATATTCATACAATAGCTGTATCATAGGCATAGGATATAATTTCTGCATTTTAAATTTTGAGGTTACAGAGATCGTTAATATATAAGAAGAAGGTCCCAGCACGCTTTTATTAAGCTTTAAATCCAGAATTATAACGGGTGCTGAGATAGTATTTGCCTATGAATGTTTATTTAGGCTCCAGTATTCCTAATTTAGAAGTCGAATGAACCGTCCTGTGTCCGTCACGGGCCGCCCGCATATGTTTGCCACATGCTTCTATTCTATAAGTGGTTATTTGTAGACAAAATGCTGTTACCATTTCTGTACAAGATTAGGCAATGGAATTTTGATGTAGTTATTTTCGTTCATAGAAGAATATTGAACGCATTTCTTGCCGTCTTTTGTCCGTTGACGGAATCCATTAAGGGCTCTTTGTTCGACCGGAGTCGCATTTATAAAGCAGTTTTTATTCCGTTTTCGCTTTGCTACATGGATGGAAAACAAATTTAACGAATTACGAAACCTCTTTATGATTGTGGACTATTTGATCAATCCTCTTAAGGTCTTGACTTCTAAAGAATACTCGATCTCAATCAATACTATCATTGTACGCACTATTCAATCGACTGATTGATCTGAGTAGCGCCACTTGTCAGTATCACATCCCACTTTGAAGTAGCCACCCAATCGATAACGTTACAAATGGTGCACTTTTTGTTAAAACCTCATTGCTCTGCATAATATCATTGTTAAAACCTGATAACAATTCCTAAGTCGTGAACGTTTTTGCGCAAGCACCTCGTCATGATGTAACCGCGAATTGGTTCTGTTACAAATCGCTTAATGAGCCAAGTGCTTTATATAACAGTTGCATAACAGGTGGATGCAGAAGCAAAACAAATCTAGCCACAATAGGTCGAAACGGTTTCCCGCACTTTTAACCTGTATTTAATTTCCGATTTATAAATCTTTATAATTTTTTAATTAATTTCTTAAATTTCTAGGGGTCATTAATATCATGATTTATTTTGATTGTATTTTGGAATATCAATTATTCAGTAGGTGTCGACGTTTTGTGGTAAAAAAAACCATAACAATTTTTGACGGACGCTCGAACATTCGTGTACGAATTTCCATGTTAATTTTAATATTAATAAGAAAGTCGTTAAATAATAATATTGTGTTCCAGACCATTAACATAGCTAAGGTTATCTTTTATCACCTGATAATGTACAACAATTTCGAGTTGACCTAATTTTATTCTCTCGCTATATTCAGAGTTATACAGAGTTATATATACAGAGACGTGCGTGTGTCACAAAAAATACACGGTCCTTATTGACAAAACAAGGCAACTCGTGCCTGGCCCGGTTTACCGCCGATGATAAACGTACGGCCCGTAAAAAACTGCAAACCTTTTGCATGTGTCTCGATATAAAAGACACGATTATGTCGGTCTTATCGAGTGATATACTATCACGGAATTGTCGATGAAAGATTTAAAATGTTTCTCTTGTAGTCGGTAATTTATCTGCTTTGATAGAAATAGTGATAGTTACAACTTTGTGATCCTGTATTACTCGGGGAGTCTGGAATCTGAGGAATCTGATGTGGGAACTTGATATTGAATATTGAAGCTATTCGTACGTCAGTGAGTGAATTTTATAAATATGACGATGATGACGTTTTGAGACGAACAACAAGGTACTAATAAGTACCTACATATTAGATGCTTAGATTAGATTAGATTAGATTCCTAGCTACCAAATTAAAGGAGACAACTAACCAACTAATTTACACTAACTATTTAATAAGGATAAGACATAACATTGTTTTGTTATTTATATCTTCAAAAATATATTTTGTGCGACAGACACGCATTTGGTAGAACACGCCATTTTCTCTTCAGTCAAACGTTTATTAGTTTCAGACAACTACTCTCTGTTGTCTTCATGCCTTCCGATATGATATGCAAAACTTAGCAGTCAATTTATTAAATGAACTTTCATATTTCATGTAATTCGACACTCGGAATACTTAATGGTCTGTCAATTAAATCGGTTTAACTCAAAACGCTGTGCGCCGTGATTGATGAATTTATGCAACATGTAATCAATAATGTATTTAAATACTTTCGCTTAATGTCTCTATGGTTTGCTTAAACGTTAAATCATTAATATCGATTCATTGCATATTATTCTGACGGCAATTATGTTTTATTTATTATTTTTAAAGGTGCCTAAACTTGCTACAAATATATCGTTTCGCTAATAAGCGATTTATTACCATGCCATTATTGTGTCCATAATTATTACCAGAAACTTACATTAGTTATGCTTTAAAGGCAATCCATTTCAAAATGGATTGCCTTTAATTTTTTTAAACTATGAAAGTAATAGTAAAACGCTCATGCTGGAGAAATAATTATACGTCGAACATTGAGTTATAATGTACTTCCAACAGTCGTGGTCTTTACTGTTAGAGTGTGTGTGTTGTTTAGTCCTTTTTCTCCTTACCTCAAGAATCGCTTCCAATTTTTGCACCAAACTCACGATCGCTCTCTCTGCTCTACTGAAAATCTTGCCCTAAGAATTCCTCTACAGTCTACACTCTTCTTCTTTCTACACTAAATCCTTAACTGTTACCGCTGTTAATCAGTGGAATTATCAATAACACATATTTATTCGGAGTCAGTTAAAAACATGCTTAAGGCTTTAACGTGATATTATCGTTGGCTCTGTTTTATTAGAGGTCCTTGTTAAATTGATTTCGTTGATCATCAATTTGCTTTAAGGCCTAGATGGTGTAGGATATACTCGCGGGAGCAAAGGTGTATGAGATAAACTTGCGACAATAGTACGTATGAGAATACACTATGATAATAAATAGATGTTCTTGAGTATTTAATTGAGCTATCACAGCTTGGAGCAAGATGCCCGTACGTTGTAGGGTATAACTAATGTTCAGCAATTTGGCCCTGTCCTTTCTACGAACGATCGCATTACAAGAGGTAGGTTACTTGAACTTGCGTTGCCTCGTTCATTGCAACATTAGAGCATCTTGCAATTAAATCAAGAGGTGATAACGAGCTTATTGTTTTAAATAGTTCTGCCATTTTAGGGCATGAGCTAAGTCACTTCGAGGTTATGATCGTAGTGAGCTTATCATTTGTGACTGAACAGGGATTACCAGTCTATAGTAGGTAGATTTGGCACACGCCAAACACACGCTGGCTTCTAAAAAACGACATTACAAAACTTCAAATCCTTTCTAAATTCAGCAAAAACAGGTGTAACGTTTTTGCGACTAATGCCGGTAACATTGAAATGGTTGACAAAAACCAGACATGAGCCAAGGTTAGGTTTTGGCCGCTCATGTCTGTCCCTGTTAAGTGTCTACATCGTGACATTAACCTGACATGCACACTAATTGGAGAAATTGCTGTGTTAAGCAATATTTTGCATTACCGAAAGTCGTAGTTCGCAGTGTAAATAATATTGTACAAAAAAAGGTACAATCACTGTGTTCATGAAATTCATGTTTCGGTTCAGTTATGAAGTTCTGTATTGATTCCAAGGCTTTCTGTTGATTTTGGTCACGCAAGATACCGCCAACGTTATTAATGCAGTTTATTTGAATCAAGTTATTTGAAATCCAATTTACCCAATCCTATGTACTGACGTATACCGTATAAGTAAGAGAGTACATTTATTTGTATTTTTAGTATTACGTGGCTGATCATACAACTGAAGTTGTAATTTTCTTTAAATAAACTTCCATTTAGTTATATGAAATCCGAGACCCATTCCACGAGGAATTTATGTAAATTACAACGCACTGTACTGTACGCACATGAAATGATCTGTAGTCTCATCACGATACATTGTTTCACACTTTCCCGTCGCGAATGGGAGCGCTGTGGTCAATCGTCTTGTTAGCTTCCGTTCGATCGTTTTGTTCGTGACGATTCGTTCCGCGTCGCTTCCCCGATCTGTTCTGTCGATAAACGTAAAGCAATTCAAACCGTCTCCATTTCATATTATAGACTCAGCATAATACTATCGCACATTTCATTTATGTTACGGCCACACTATCGGGTTTTGGCGAATAATTTGTGTATCGCTATAGTATGGCCGCCGTCGATCGTAATTTTGTATAAGAATAGTAATATCATAAGAACAGCAAACGAGCATGCAGTCCCACGAACCACTGGCGCCCATAGATGTCTGTGAAAACCCTCGAATAGCAAGGGACTGTTAGTTGGTCGTGTTAGTATTAGGTGTTAATAGAAATATTGTTTGGATAGTATTCGTTAATTGACCTGTGGGAGTTAGATTAGGTTTTAGATTCCGCAGATTTGAGCTAACCCGGATGCAGTTCGATCAAGTGTCAATATTTAAGTCCGCGTCAAAGGAAATTCGATATAATTTCGCTCGCTCAGTCAATCTATACAAAAATATATTTTAATAGAAATTCGGCATCAAAACATTCGCTCAATGCTGAGTAGTACGGCCGCAGCGTTATATGACCATGAAATCTGCAAATTGGAAAACTGTTAACGGCAACGATCCGCCAGCGGATTGGCAGTTTCAATAACACTTTCCTGTTTTAGAGTAGTACCTAACAAATCAAACAATTGTTGAAAGTCGATTTCTATCAATGGTGAAAGTGTGACGACAACGTTCGCGATGTTAAAAACTGCAGATATTACGCTGCACTTCTATCCGAAACGTATTTATTTTGTGTGAACAAAGTAAGCCCCCCTTGCTATGTACCATTATATGTCGCCACTGCCGCCTGTAGCCAATCATGTATGAGAAATTGTTCAGAAATTAAATTACTGAATATCATTTTTCAATGGTCAGAAAGAAAGATGACGATTTTACTTAGATATAGGTTGTAAGCTAAAATTCCAACCATCCATCAGCATTTAGAGTTCCATTGCTAGACATAGGCCACCCCTAATCGGTTCGTTGATATTAGTCATAGGACTTAGTAATAGGACTGTGGGAGTTAGAACGGGTGGAGTACGCCCCACGGCTCAGTTGTGAGGTGATACCTGTGACCTGCAGTGGGCCACTAAGGGCTGTAGCCATTTAGATATTTATCACACAATGGTCGCCACCGCAAGATAATACACTCATTAAGTGGTTCCGGTCGCTCGACGGCCGCTAATCGGTGACTGTGCGCGGCACGAACGGTACCGCACCAACCGATCCGCTCTGAATGTGGCCGAGCAAAAAGCTGCGTGCGAAGAAGAAACGCGAAAAAACCACCAGCGGCTTGATGGTAGCCGCCGGGAAAAACGAGTTCGCGTTAATTGCGACGTTTGACGACGATTCTGCGCTTTGCAGTTTCACCAGGTGGTGGAACCTGTGTACGGTTCACCCGGGGCGGTACCACCGCCACGCCCATTTGTGCGTTTTTGAATAGTTGTTTTTAGACAATTGTGTTTCGGTCGGAAAGGTGTTGATGCCGGTTACAATTATAAAAGAGGCGACCTCCTCAGTCCTCCGGGGTAGCAACGCATATGTGACTTGCTTCGAACAGGACAATTACTAACGATCACATATAGTACAGTACTGTATTTATTAATAGGACTAACTTACATTAACTGTCCTATATCCTACTCCCACGGTCCTATTACTTAAGAATACTTACCAACTAATATTCCTTTTAATACCTAATATTAATAGTACCTACTAACTTACTAACTCACACAGTCCTATTCGAGGTCTGTCACAGATGTCCATGGGCAACAGTGGTTGTTGGGACTGCATGCTTGTTTGCTACTTACATTGCACAATTACATTCTAAGACTAGCAAATAAATCAGTCCTTTGTAATAATATATACTTATAAAATATTCTTTGTTACAGGTATGCATCAACATGTTTAACAATGAGATAGCCGCTCAAGTCGTAAGAAGCATCGATTCATTACTATCCGGCGTCGTGGGAGTGAGATATTAACGCACATGCATATCGGCGGGCAATTCCCACGTGCCCCGCGGCGACTGCGACGCCGTAAATAAGTCTCTGGCGTTTAATTTGCGATAACACAGTAGTTGGTCGCCCATCCACTAGTTGCTCTCGTAAATAAAACGCTGTAGAAAGCACCCACACGAACGCCATAGATTTGGGCGGGACATTTCTCCTCATATTTCACACCACCAACAACAGCTGCAGACATCCAAATTGAAGGCTCAGCGGGATGTTGTGATCACGACTTTATTCTGTTAAATTACGACCGGAGTAAATATTGATAATATCGGTACGGAAGGGACATAAAGTTTTGTATCGTAATTCAACGCTTGTCCCTCCTTTACTATCCTTTGTCAAGTTTATTAACTCCGTTCAAACGCTCAGTAACAACAATTTCAATTAGGAATGAATTCCGTCCATGATGACCACTCCGGGGTCATGGGTTCGACTCCCGGCCGGGGTAGACATTCGTTTGGCAAATAAATGTTTGTATTCGGGTCTTGGGCGTTAAATTGTGTTATTTTCTGTGTCCGCACCGGCTAGGGAATCCTATTGCGGGGATAAGCTTTTAATATTATAATTTAATCATTACTTCATTTAAGTACCTAGGTATTTATTATTTTTTTATTATCACTAGCCCAGTTTTTCTAATGTTAAGCAAATAGCGAACGGGCATGCAGTCCCATCACTTACTGCCAATCATGGCCATCCGTGACACACCTTGAATCAGGCTGAGAGTTAATAGGAACTGTATCAGGCCGATAAGTGAAAATAATGGCTACAGTTCACCGATTAGTAATCCGCCGGTCCCATCTCAGACTCCATCCTGTAAATTACATGTATTTATTTATAAATAAAGAGAATATAATATATAAAGATATCCGGCTATATATACTAATCCTGCGTATAGATTGGTGTAAGAAACTAAGCAATCTTTAATGTCTGAAATGTTATTACGTGACATTTTTGGTACGTTAATTACATACGTAATATGGTATGAATGCATCATCGGTCAATTATTTTACAACTTTAGCGAACGCTCGCTTAAGAGCCATTCCTACTTCGTAGCGCTTGCTACGTGTTTCGTAGGTCACGCGCGACATTTTATTCTGTTTTGCTTGATTTAAAATTATCCACGTCTTTATTTAATCTTTCGCTTCCCTGGGGCTCGCTCGCACATTCTAATAATTTTAACCATCGTCACTTTTGAGAAATGTGCTTCAATTTCTTGATAAATAAATTACGGACATTTCAGACATGTTTGAATTTTCGTATACCTAGTTTTTGACAGGGAAATATGGCGAAAACAATTCGTAATATTATCAAAAATTAGGATTAAGAACATAGAAATATATCTAAAATGTCCGTAATTTTATTGCCAAGAAAGTTAATGAACCACATTTCTCAAAAAGTATGTCTAGACTAGATTTGTACAATACTTGAAAATATTTGAATGTGCGCGAGATAAGCACAACTGATAAACGCTCTTAACTGATTAAATGTTGATAGACATCACAAATTAAAAGTTGATAATTTTAAATCAAGTAACATCTGAATCTCTTAAGAATACGTGAGAAGACACACGTACCGGGGAAGACATCGTGTCTTTTAACCGTCTGATTTGTCGCGTGTTGTCGGTAATTGAATTACGGCTGGTAGGTCACACGGAAAGGCTTCGTTTAATCACTAAGCGCCGAGTCCCTGGTGATGGTTTGGTTGTGGTTAGCTTCGTGTTTACAAAAATTCTGAAGTGGATTAGCAGTGTAGTTGATTACCGCGAAAAAGCTTAGTTAGGTACCTACTTATGTCACGAAACTGAGACAATACTGATACTGAATATGTAATTGACGGTTTGGTATGGGTTACTTCTTCGACAAAAGTTTAAAATGTAGTGAATTTTAAAATTACTTAAGATAAAGCAATATTTCACTTGAATTGTGGGAGTGTTGCAAACTTAAAACAGTGATATCCACTGCCAAGTATTTTACTAATCTTTATAATATCTTCCGATTTTTCATGCAGCGAGCTAGGTTTCGAAGAGCGTTTGGTCAGCATCTCGGAATCTGAGAAGTTACATCAAAATTACCTCAGTATTTTAAGTCGAAAATGTTCAAGCAGTGTGTATTGGCAGATATGGATCATGGACCTAAGATGTGGGCTCAGTGTTGCTCAGCGTGTTATATGACCAAATTCGAAATGATGATAAACAAAACCAATCGGTTAACCGCCTTACTTATAAAAAAACGTCAATATTTATCTTACTACCGATTTAAATAACAAAATTTTGGACGCTAAGTACTCCCGAACTTTTTTTCACTTATAAGGACTACTTAGGATATAATTAGTTAATCAACGAAAAAGATTTGTACTATTTCAACATTTGAAAGCCTCACTTTAATAATCTGTAATTAATAATCAAAATAAGTCAAATGTCAATGTCAACAGTCAGCCAAAACTTTTATTTTCTACAGTGAACAAACATTTTACAGCATGGCATCCTGTGAAGTCAGCTGTTACATCGGTATATAAAATATATCATAATTTATCAGTAATTTATCACTAATTTAATTAACATTTATAAGTAAACCTGTCATTTATTAAAATTATGGTGTAACTTGGCGTTCCTTTCCAAACTTATTCGTTACATTGTCGTTTAGCGGCCGATCGTGATTTTATTTATATTATGTAGTATACTGTAGACACGACTTTCTTTATTATTACTATGAATAAGTATGTTACTACCTGGTATTTATTATACAAGAGAATAAGCTCATATTTTCCCGCTAAGCTTGCGGTCAGTGTCGGGTCACACGTCCGCAAATCGCGCATGTCTTCATTGCGCAGTTCACAATTCGAAGGCAATTTCGCCACCTTGTCGACACGTCGGTAACCTACGTTCCCACGTTGCGATGTAGTTATGTTTGCGGCGAGGAATATTATTCTATGGAACATTACTCTATCGCTAATTTGGAGTGCAGGGACGTGATGGTAATATGTTATGAAATCTAGCTAGATGTGCATTTCTGAAACATGCGAACGACACTGTTGTTCAAAGTTGGTCACAGGTGCGTAGCTAGTAGTGCAGGTACTGTCGATTTTAGATCACTCTACTACATTCTACTACTGTAAACATATAGCTACAGCTAGGTATTCCTAATTTCAGAAAAGCATCGTTAAGTAATTTTGGCGTGACTGAGTTTAAAGCATCCATACATCTCATCCTTACAAACCTTAAAACTTGTTATAATGAGTGTTGGTATGTGTAATACCTCCACCAACCCGCATTGAGGCAGCGTGGTGGAGTACGCTCTAGGCCTCCTCCAGTGTGAGGAGAGACACGTGCCCTGCAGTGGGCCATTAAAGTTTGTAGCCATGTATAATTATAATTAATAATTGCAAACACACTTACGATCCCGCACAAGGACTGCCTGTTTTGCGAGTAGCGGACATATACATAAAAAACGTAATTGAAAGCCCAAGATCCGAGTACAAAATCTCATCAGCCAAATAAATGTTTGCGCCGGCCGGAGATACGGATATGGTGGACTATGGGCCTAACCCTTGTCATCCCGCTCAGTAGTACCTGGTGACGGGTTGCGATGATGATGATGATGATAATGAGAAGCGGAATATAAAATTGCATCCAACTGGGCACACAGCAGTGTACCCACTACGGGAAAATCTTCCAATTTCATGTATTCGCTTACATAAATATGAGAGAAAATGTTTTGCTACCATAGCGCAAACTTCACGAGTATTTGCATTGCGAACTCTCCCGCTTCACGATCGCTCTCGAGCCGGCACCGAGTTATTAGAGCATGACGAATATTTGCATATCCGTTAACTTTACATCTTCTGTCGAGAGTGCAATATGGTTAATAAGGTAGCGTCTCGGACCATCCTACCGATATTACTCGGACTTACCTTCTCCAGGTATATCATTACCCAATATTTGCTTGCTTCTGTTTATAACTATTTAGTTCCCAAATCTGAAATTTGGCTGGCTGTCGGAGGTATTAGCTAAGAAACTTCTTGAGCGCTTGCGTGCTTCGGACGGCAGTCGGTAAGTATTTTCGGAGGCCTTCGGGTGGCCTGAAAAGTCCCGACGCTCTGGTAGTCCACTAATCCTTCCACCAATCCGCATTGGAGCAGCGTAGTTGATTGCGCTCCACGCCTCCTCATTGTGAGGAGATGCCCGCATCCTGCAGTGGACCACTGTCACCCGACAGACAGAAGGCAGGTTTTTTCCCTCGCAAATCACCCTGACACACGGCCGAGGCAATTCAATTAATTATGGCAGTTTAAAGAAACAACTGTATCAATTAATGTCACAATCGAGCCATCAGATGAAACCGAAACTCAATTACATGATCCGCTCTGCGATGACTCAGCAGCCTACGCGGTCGTTTGCTTGTAAGTTATTGACTAGCAAATCGTATGATTGTGATTGTTATTTTAATGATCCCGGATAAGGTAATCGGTCGATACGACAATCGATTCATTGACTTCTCCGACTATATTCGAAGTAATCGGTGGGCTTTAGACGAAGAAGAACAACATTTATTTTGTCTGTATAATACTGTTAAAAGAAAATACAGCTATTTGCATATCTAATAGTATTTTAGCGCCCATGACGCTTCCATAGCACCTTTGCACCACTGCACTGACTCTCATGTCTGTACTGTACCTCGGCTGTATAACCCAAAGTGACCAAATCGGTGCTCCTTTCGAGGATAAAGCATTGCTATAGCAAGGAATACCACTACTATAGTCCTTATTTATAGAGCTTATGTCGTTATTGACTACCTCTGACTGGTTACTGTAGAGCTTCTTATAGCGCTTGTGTGCTGGTTGGGCACCAATACAAATGCTAAATACCACTCACTTATCAAGATATCTAAAGAACTATGAAGCTTACAAACTGGAAATTTGCTATGTACGTTTCATAAAGGGTGTAGGCATCCTAAGAAAGCATTTGCATCCGTGATAGAAGATCCGTGAAGAAAATATATCCGTAAGAGAATGAATATCTAGGATATATAGTCTCTAGAATTTATGTATCAAGCCAAAACAACAAATCTCTACAACTATACAACTAGGTCCATACACAATACAATAAATAAATATTTATTAACATCAGTCACAGCACTCAAGTTTCGTGGCAAAAAGGGACCAACCACACTCAAACTCTCTCTCAATCTTTAAATAAATTTGACCTAATATAACTGGTGGATAAATCCGCGAAGTAAATTGCGTGAAAATATCTAATTTTCTAGGTATGTACGTGGTTTCGCAATTGGAAAGTACATTAAAACGCTGCGAGGTTATTTTATGTAGGCGTGTTCAATGTAATCCGAGTGGAGAGCCGCAAAGTTGGCCGGATTGGATTTTCGCCAAAAAAAAGGAAAAGCCCGGAAAGTCCGGATTATGATTGATTAGCTTCTTTGGAAATACAGTTTCGTTTATATAGGTCCAGTTTTCTAACGACTTTTTACTGGCCCTGTATACGTCATATTAAATATTATATATATATTAAAAGATTAGAATGTCCTTCTTTTCATCCTTTGACTCCTTTTAAACCGTAAATAATTTTATAATTCTACAAACCAAAATTATTTCCTCTGCGGCTGTCTGTTTATTTCAAGGTTACATTCAAAACATAAAGACAATGACCATTTAGTGACCGCGTGAGAAAATGAGTAATTCAAACAAAAGGGATATAATAAAAAGGAATCATGTTTACCTTGATGACTTCAAAGAGATAATTCTTTATCGAATCATTATCATTAATTATTTTTTTGTTTAAAAGAGGAAGCAGCATTTTTTTTTTAATAAAAATTAAAAGAATCAAATGCAAAGTTTAAAACATAACCAGTTTTTGGCCCTCTGCACTATATTTTATCTTACCAATAAATAAAATTATGGTCAAGAATGAAATGGAATATGCTATTTTTATGACACGTAAACATAATCAATCGTTTTTAGAATGTTTACTGTTCGCCGGTAAGCGTTTTTATGACGCGAATAGGCTCCGAAATTGCTGAACGGATTTGATGACATTTTCAGGGATTGTTGAGGGTACACTAACTTACCGCATAGGCTGCGTTTTAATTCAATATCCCAAACTGATTTTTAGCAATAGCCCTTAGCGTCTGTACCCCTTTTCACTATTCTCTATATTTTCTGTTTGAAGTTTGTAGCGGGCTAAGTTGAGAGTCTCCCTAGTAATAATTATCTATCATAAGGGTAGTGGCTACTCCTAGAGTCCGACATTTTTACGCGGAACAGGACTTACGAACATTGATTTTAGAGTTTACTGTGACCTATTTCGTACATAACAGGAAGGAAATGGATTCAGTAGCAATACACAATAGCGCCCACATTTTCATAGATATGTATCACGCTACAAATTCGTTTGATTGTATGCATAATTTTGACCATAATTCGCAACGATATATCGATTTCTCTTACCGATAACCATCGGATGTCATGTCCTTTGGAATGAAACGCCTTGATCGGTAACAAAGCCGAGATCCGATCTTATCTTTCAGACGTCAGCCGACGTTGAACTAATGCTCATGGTAAACATCGATCGATACAATTACTCGTTCGGGATAATGCGATTTTACAAGCCTATCGTGAAAGTTCGGATGCATTACAGTTTCTTTATGGGGCTTTTAGCGGCAGAACCGTGTTAGTGATTCAATGGAAATGGAACATGCTTTTAGGCACTCGTTGTATCGCGCGGCATGGTGAAGAAAGGTCGTAGACGCGCGCTAGACGGGCTGCCCGGGTTAATGGCCGTGTTTCGTGCCTGAAGTAGATCTACGCAATACTTCAACTGACAAGGGACTGCGGTGTTCTGGACGCTTCGAAATTACTAATTCGAACGCTATATTTTTAAAGGTCTAGCAGAGCTTACGTTTCGCTTTACTTGAATTGGAAATATTGATTTGTACATTGTGACCGATTTAAATATATAATGTACTTACTACCTAAGTGTACCAGCTTTGATTCTTAAAAATTACATTAAAAAATCATAATTAATAATTCGCTTATTGCAGTCATGTTTATAATCTCGGTCATATATTTTGTTAGTGTTCGCATGAACCCTGTGAGGGAATCGGAATAGGAGGATTATTTAAATAAAGAATTATAATGTAAAGGTTAAAAGTTAACAGGTTTATTTAGATAAAGCATTACAAATTTCTGAATTATTATCTTCGGTAATTATAACAAAGCATTTTAATCTAAATGTAAATAATAAAAAAAGAGTCAATAAAATTAAATATCAATTTAATTTAATTAAATATAAAATTAATATATTTTGAATTTTTTACGCATAGTCCATTACTTATGAATTATTATTCTCAGTGAAAATACTTGGCCGCAGTACCTACTGAAGAATGTTTTGAGCTCAAGCTTTCACTAAAGCTTGCGCAAAAATTTAACGCTAGTCAGCTTTTCATAATTTCTCGTATTATTAATGGAAGCTGAACGTAAAAAGCGTATTAAACTTGGTCGTAAAGAGTTCAGTTGTTCCGCTTAGTTTTGGATTATTGAAGTGTTATTTAAATATAAGGAACCTTTTTTGCTTTAGAACCCTATAAAATAGTAAGGATAATATATAATTCGGTGAAACTAAAACGAAAGGAAAGGAAACGATGTTTTCCTGCATGCCTGAGAGTTTTCCATAATGTACTCGAAGGCCAATCCGCACTTGGCCAGCGTGGTGGACTATAGCCTAACCCTTCTCACCTTGAGAGGAGACCTGTGCTCAGTAGTGGGCCGTTGATCGGTTGATAGGTTGATGAAGATGATGATGAATTCGATCTTTGCAAGGGATACCCTTAAAAATGTGTTGCTAACAATGTATTGGATTGTGTTCTGGATTTGCATCTTATTAATGTTTAAACGTGACCTCGTCTGGTAGCGATATACAGTAGGTATGTAGGTAGGTACATACTAAGAGGGACGCTTGGCCTAGAAAAGCCCGTTTAGTCATATATGTATACCTAAGCTTAAATTATGATTGCTAGAATGTCGGTAAAGCGCTTAAAGCACCGCGGCTTACGTCATACAGACAAATTGATAAAGTAAAGCTATTTCGGGCGCGAGAGCGGTCTGTGTGATGAAATGATGATGATGAATAAAATGACCGAAAAATAGTTTTCAGTAGAATAACGAGTAATCCTTAGAATAGTGTTTCTGGTTAATTCTTGTGAAGTTTAGTGGCCACACCATCAGACTGATATTTGTGCGCTTTTTAGAAATGAGCCTTAAGAAAGTTAAATGATCGATTTCATCGCTAAGTTATAGGAGTCCTAGGAGTCGGTTTAGGGTGTATTTATATTGTGCCAATATTAAGGAGCAGTAGTTAGTGAAACCGTGCATGGAAGTTTGAAATAAAAACATTACGAATGCAAGGAAAAATACGAAGACAAAGAAGTGAAAACAAAAGCTTGGTGCGTAGTTGCTAGCTGTGGAAGCTTACAGTCCTGCTCGGTGTTAAGAGGATACCTTGATTCTCACTTGAAAATGAAACAGACGGTTCACGGACCAACCACGGTTCCACTCCATAGTCCTGAGCTTAAAAATAATACTAATGTAGATTTAATGTAGGTAAATAAAGAGATGGTTGTTGAACGTGCGCTCGGCAATAAACTGCATAAGCACCAACAATTTATTGAAATTGAACAACATGGAATTATTATTTCACAAAACTACGAAAGGAATTAAGAAAATGATCTAAGTGAATATTGTCATATTTAAAAAAAAAACGAATTGCGTAAAATTATTATTTTATTTATATCGAGAATAGTTCACGTTATCGTGTTTTCCTTTTGTGCAATTCTAGATCAGATATAGTCTTGAAACATTATACTTAAAAATTTGGTTATTAATTAATTTTAATAAATTAATTAAAAAATATTAAAGAAATATTGTGGAATAGAAAATCCACTAAATTTCCGAGGTAGCCGCTTAAAAAGATACTCAACTATATGCGAATACTCTTTCCGTCGCGGAGGGCCTTGGAAAAAATGCAAAAGACGAAGGAACAAAGGCAAATGTGCCTGCTGTTGATTAACACCTGGATGTAAACTCGAGAAGGGCGAACATGCAGTGTCTGGTATCCAAGCATGCCTTTGGCGAAATTAGAAATTCAATACAAAGTCCCTTTGTCTTCGTTCGGAGTGCCTCCGAGCAAGGTTCAGAATATTAGCACTCTAATGTTTTGAATCTTGCTAATTGCATGGGTCCTGTTGAGAAAGAAAAGGTAGGTTTTTGACGGTAACAGCGTCTGCTAGAGGTCTCTACTCGATAATATTATAGGTAAGAAAAGGTAGGTTTTTGACGGTAATAGCGCCAGCTAACGGTCTTTACTCTACCTCTAAGAGTCTTAATGATGATATTAAATGCTAAAAAATAAAAGTAAATTCATGAAGCCAGTGACAAAATTATTATATGCCCCGCATAGGGTGTTAAACGAATTATTAGTTTTGACACCTTTTGTAAACCAACGGTAAACAATAAAGGTTTTTCTTTTATTTTCTTATGAGTGATTGATTAGCAATGAGAGGGCTACCAGCTTAGTGAACATTCCTGAATATTCCTCACTGCTGAGGAAGCCTGGACCGTACTTACTAAGCTGCTCCAGTGCCGAATGGTGAAGAGATTGGCCAAAAGATAACCCAGAAATGTCTGGGTCCAATGGGAAGTTTTCCGACAAGGCATACTTTTGTAATATTATTAACAAAAGCTGTTGTTTCGAAATTTCCATAGTAGGGGAGCACAGGATGGACCCTTTGAAATTATTAATAAAATTATATTTAGCATCAGCGGTCGATCTGTTGCTACCGTAAACCCTCACCTAAGACTCGCCACGCAATACAATAATAGAAACCTATCCCTCGTAACAATAGGCGGTTAGTGATAGCTGGCACCAGTCGTAAGAATAATGTGTGGTTACTTACCGTAAATGACGCAAGTTAATACGCGAGTATGTAACGTTAAGCTAATGGTATTTTCTTACACATACATACGCATACATTACAAGTACTTAATATAATTTGTTCGTAATTGTCTTTGCGGTAAAAAGTAGGTAGGTACTTGGTAGGTAGGTACATAGGTATTTTCATGATGCGTGTCAGAGAATCATAAAAAAAGATATCGTAAGCTAAAAAAGCAGAAAAGAAGAGTTGGACAGTAATAGAAGCCGACAATGAGAAAAAAACAAGTAAAACGATCTTGTAAAGTTGTTCTAGGATAGGGGATCTTTTGAAATTTCCCCCGTAACAAAAAAAAAAAAGTATAGGAAAGTTAGATACGGTGACAGACCAAACAATAGTAGTTTGCTAGAGCGATGTGTCATGAATCTCGTCAATCGGACTATATCTTAAGCTTTAAATAGTCTGAAAATTATTGGATCATCTCATAATTGAAAAACATCTTCTACGTATAGTGGGTATGTCCTCAATGTAATACAGCGGTAGCTGTGTAACGCCGTGCAAGAGGTTCTTAATCCTGGCACACTATCTTCAAGGGATGAACGTGCTAATCGGTTCATCGGCGACAAACAAAAGGGAGACGGTTTTTTACTCTGTCATACATGTGATTACTATGTACGAGATAGGTCAAATAAACCTGTGTGAACAAACTGCAATATGAAAGATGGTAGAGAACAACGATATCGTTCGTACATAATTAGTCTATATCAAGGTAAATAAATTAAGGAGTAATACGTATTGCTAATAATGATACCCTACATTCCGTGACTTCTAAGCTATCTTAAGTCTTGCGAATCGTGGACGTAGTAACCCTATCTCATTTCATATATCGCTTCGACATGTAGGTGTAGACAGGTAAGTACTTAAACAAAACACGTGAAGAAATAAGCCGAGCGTAACATAAGCTCCGTCCGCGTTGTCCAGTATGTGTAATTTCATCTAATTTGTTTTTTGTGGTAGAAGGTACCGTCGGGGCGTCTGGCTATTTGTATCTGGTGTACAATCGAAAGGTGAGGAATGAGGAGATTGGTCAATTATACAATTACAGCTCTCGTTTCCGTGTCGGTTTCTAAATTTCCCATTTACAAGTGGCTATGCGCGCTATGTGGGACGACGCAAATGGGTTGGCATTCAATTGTTTTCGGAAAACAAATACGTTAAGAAAATTCGAGAATTACTCTAAGGAGTAATTTACTGATATATAATATACAGATTTAATTAGTCTTCTTAAAGACTTAATTAATCTTTAAGTATGTTAATTAAATCAGTCTAATGAAATAATCACTATTATGTCTGCCTCACTTCTCCAAATTGCTATGCCTAAACAAGATGCATAATGTCTAAAGATTTGGGAAACCAAAATTTAGACTGAAACTCAATCAAAGACTACGTATATAAAGAAAGAAAGAAGAAAATAATCATAATTATATAGCTTTGGGATGGATGGTTCATATGGATTAACCGATTAACCTTTACTAATGACGGTTGAACCGTGCTGCCGAGCTATTTTGTTATTTCAGATTTCACAAAGTCAAACCCAGTTAGCTTAACGGTAATTGCCCATACACAGCGTTAATTTGATACTTCTTTTATTTGAGATAAGCAAATGATATTCAACCATATTAATTATAAAAACAATGGATGTTAAAACAGTAAGTATGTAATTAAATAAGTAATACCTACATGTGTATACATATACTATTCGGAATTAAAGTGAATAATATATGCGCAGCTTACGAATAAACAGTTAGTACATTCTTTTTGTAAGGAGCCAATTTATTTGTTCTTAACACAATTTAAAATTACACCAAATGACCAATGATTGTAGCAAAAATTTTATGGATTCTGCAAGAATAGAGATCATCTGTCTGCACGTAGGCATAAATAGGCAGTAACGTACATAACCCAGAAAATAAATTACAAAACGTCGTCTTAGTCTGACTGAGTAAGCATTTAATTTGACTGCATTTCGATTGGCAAATCTGCCATGCAAATTGCCTTATTATTATTGATGATCCACGATTTCCAGACTTATGAACAGACTGATCCCATGATTGTCATGGAATTAAGCTATCGTAAGAAACAAATCATGATTGTATCCGTTTCAAATTATTTTATAGAAGTTTTATTAGTTGACACAAGAATCGTGACTCGCACAAAGTAATAATCTACCTACGTATAAAAGTACGTACGGGAAATTGTTGACGAAAGGCAGTCGTATCATTAGGAGAAAAACAACCTTAACAGAATGCGAGTCGGAAACATTTGCTACCGTAAGAAAAAAAATCAGAATTGAACCGTTTATCATGGAGACCATTAAATTCAAATTGCCGTGAAAGTGTACAATCTGTGCTCTCTATAACATCGTAATGTATTGCCTTTCAAATGAAAACGAAGAACGTTTTCTCCTGTCGTTGCGCGTATGATAAAGTTACGCGGGCTCTCATTACCTTGGATATCATTAACGTGGGCTCCCATTACTCCTGCAGAGCAAACTTAGGGCTCCGTCCGGTAGTCATCATCTCCTTCAATGTTGCAAAGCTCTATAACAAAAAAAACTCATTCGATATTATATCGACGACGCTACGGGTCAAATTGAAATCCCAACTATGACGTTTTTGTTAGTTTTACGAGGCGTGGTATTTCTTCAAGGGCCTTTCTTTATCGTCGATTAATCTTAGGATCGGAACAATGTTTCATATAGACCAATGTAGAACATTTTATGCCGGAGCGCCGACTTAACGTTATGGAAGCAATAGGAATAACTGTACTTACGTGACGTAATTGTGACGTCAGCGTCTTTATTATGAGGAATGCGTCATGATAGGCCGCTATTTGACCTAGTATTGCAAGGATAATATTAGGTGGCATAGGGTCTCCGATACATGCATTCGAGTCCGACATTATCTCCCATGCGACAGTGACATTGAAGGGGGTAGGGTTGCTTGCAATTATTATGGCAAACAAGTCCTACAGGAATCGCGCCGATATATCTCTCAGCCTTAGAAGCGAAACACAACAGCTGTAGCTTACATCTCATGTGACAATACAAACAGGCATTAGCTGCCCACTGCAGCGCACAAATCTCTCCTCACAACTAAGGAGGTCCGAAATGCACTCCGCCACGCTGCTCCAGTGCGGATTGTAGGAGGGCTTGGTGGGCAACCCGAAGGTCCGAAGTTTATAGTCGGAGACTTTCAAGGCTTATCGCATTCGAATGAATAACCGGGACCGAAGGCTTACTGTTCCCTCTGATGAACGGTTAGCACACATGAAATTCTGCTATTAACGGTCACACATCCGACTTCCGATCGCGGTCAGCGCTGCTTAATCTCAGCGATCAATTACGGTTAACACGCGCCACGCGATATAAGTATAAGAATAAGCGGCAAATTTATGTTAATCATGTCCAATGTCATGATGTAGACTAGTATGGTAATAATGTAATGTTGAGTTAAATAAGAGATCCGTTAGTACACCGCCATTCCGAACTGCGCAACAAAGAGGGTCGCACTGAAAACAGCGGCTGTGGTCTACCGCACCAAATGCTGATTTTTTTTCCACAATCTTGTTTCTTCAAGTATTGTACTGTACTACCATTGTACCACATATATTATGTTCAAGAAACTCTGATGTATATTTTCGCAGTATTTTATTTGACGAATTAAACTTGTAATCTATTCGATTTTATTCAAATTATGTTCAATTAAAGCGTATTATATCTGTATATTAGTGTATATAAGATGAATGCAAATTGCCAACTTCAGGTGATAAGAAGACATGTGACCATTATTCGTTCCATTGATTTTGATATCTTATGCCATGTCAAACCCCTGCCATAGATTCATAGCGCGCTCTGTTTATTAAGTGGCGTTATCCTCTCGGGATCTCGCTGGACGCAGATTGGCGAGTCATGCAAGCGGTTCTGTATTGGCATCGCATGCCGTAACGATCTATCGATGCTCGCGTGCAACGCTATCGAATAAGTCGAGTATGTATCTATATATGTGTATCCGTGTGTGTGTGTGTGTGTGTGTTTGGTCCGGCCATGCACCGATGACTTTTCTAAGTTATGTGCGTATTAAGTCAATGAATATCATCTGCTTTCGGTGAAGGAAAACATCGCGAGAAAAGATTTCATATCTGAGGCATGTCTGAGAGTTCTCCATAATGTTTTCAATGGCGTGTGAAGTCTGCCAATCAACACTTGACCAGCGTGGTGGACTATGGCCTAACCCTTCGCACCTTGAGAGGAGCCCCGTGCTCAGCAGTGGGGCGTTGATGGGTTGTGATGATGATGATGTATGTAGCATTTACAGACAGGAAGTGTGTGAATCTGTGAATATAAACTATTTTTGTGTATTGTCAATTCCCCTCAGTTCCTTCATTTCTTGGAATCGGAACCTAATTTATGAAAATATGTTACTTGACTATAAGGTCTAAGTATGCCAAAAAAAAAAAACACGATTACGTGAAACTTTCTCGAAACTAATAATTATTGTCTATTTTCTGTGCCACTGCTATATTTTTATGAATTAGATCACGGAAGTATTTCAATTTATTTTAAGTAATAATTTCTAAAAAATCTAAAATAATTTTCTTAATCCGTCAAATAGTTTTGTGAAACAAATTAAAAATGATTCGGCCTACCAATCATACCTAATCATCATCACCAAGGGTAGAAAATGCCATGAGGCATTAAATATCTATGCCCTTTGTATACCTTAGGTTAAAGTTTACAAAAAAAATTATAAATAAATACCGTATTATTACCATAACATTTGTACTTATGTAGAATTTTGAATCGTTTAGTCTTGGTCGTATTTTGTCGTAGCGCTGTGAGCAGTTAACAGAACTGTTAATTATAGACGTAGATCCAAGCCACCCATTGTTTAAAACTCACATCAAAGGGAACGTACAGTCAGTCACGTGCCTAGTGTCTAAACGAATTTTATGTTTTCATTCCACATAATAATAGTTTATTAATATCTTCCGGCGGCTGTTTTCTCTATGGATCCCCTTTGACAGCTGTTTATTCTCGTAACAGCACCCTGTCTGTCCGCAGCGCGGTTTTTTTGGTTGCGCGTGGCGCAAGCGCAGCTCGCTATGTGTGTTACAAAACATTTACTCTCACGCACTCTCTTCCCGTAGCTAATTATAGGACTACCTACATGGTCTATTCAGAATGTTTGTAATTTAAATGTTTGTGTTGTTACAACACGTACGCCGCTGGATTTTCATCTAGCTGAAGGTACGCATTCCTTTGCACGTGCATGCTCGTTTGATACTTGTAGCTGTAATGGCGATTGCCCCACTATCACCAGCCACCTCTTTCTTATTCCCTATATTAAAAAGTGACCCCTAAATTAAGAGGTGGCTGGTGAAACATTAGTCTTTTAATTCTCGTGAAAAAACGAAAATAATCTTATAGTACGGATCCCTATGTGAATCCGACTCGAACTTGGCCCATTTTTGTTACTGCAACTCAGAGGCTGCCAATTGTACGAATTACGAGGAAAGCTGATTTTCGTCTTGTTCTGTATAAACGCGCGGTTCATTACATTTTAAATCCTAAAATTGCAATAAATAAATTAAACCGAGGGTGCCTTGTTTAATCCGGCGGTGATACTTGTTTTCATAATAAATCAGAAACACTTTTCAATCGACACGGAGCAATGTCAATCATATTCACGGAGATATTCCTGTTTCAATCACAGCTATCGGCTCCCGGCGGGCACGTATTTGATTTCGTGGTTACGGTGATGATGCGTAATTCAAGCAATTCAAGCGATTCGTCGTGGCCGCACGCGGTGGCACGCGTCAGTTTCGAAGTATAACTTTAGAAAAATAAGTACTTGTAGCGCGTAATGTCTTCAATCTGCATTTGAAGCTCTGAAATTGCTTACAAAGGGATATTTTTGCTCGAATATCGTCCGTAGTTCTAAGTTATGCTCGACGTTTAGTATGAATGGAGTGCAGTGGACCGGCTGCGGCGTGGCTAGTGATGTGAAAGAATGTTCTCCGCAAGGGAATGTTCTGAAATATTCTCTTTGAGAAAGAATGTTCAGAGAACATTGAGAATTTAAAATTTGATAACAAAAATGAAACTCAAATCATTTGACATTGCTTCCCAGAATTTGATCCTTACTAGTGACACTATCGTAATAGATAGCGTCCCCCCCATCCTGTGGCCTCAGTGCACCTAATTTGCAATAATACTGGATTTAGTGGTTTTTGCGAAACGGTTTTGGGAACTTGCCGGTTGGATTTCCGGCTAGAGACAGTTTTTTTTCGAAATTCTTGTGCCTTTTTTTTAGTTTCATCAAAATTGGCCTCAGAAATCTACATGAAACACTAAAAAAAATTGCAATGCGAGAATTTATCGAAAGCTTATCGAGAATGTTCACGTTTAAATCATCTTGTAATCAGTGCGGTATAACTTGACAAAATCTTCAGAAAAGGTTATTATATACCTAAATAGGTATACTTTTTAGGTACCTAGTTGTTTTTAAATTCTTGTTGGTTCTCGTCGAAAAGAATTTTTTCGAGAACCTAACAGCAAAGTTCTCGCAGCGAAAATGTTTCTCGGGAATTTAACATCAGTGTGCATGGCGGTGCTCGCCCCCGGCCGCTGCGCTAATGCGTGGGCAAGCTATTACGGTTTCCGTAAACGCATTACACGCCGCTGAGGTTATCTACACGATCGATGGCAAATTTGTATCTAATTTATTTGCTCACTGTAGTTAGGTTGGTACGTGTTGAACTGAGATGCAAGTGATTTGTAAGATTTTTGATAAGCTTGATGTTTTTTCTTCAGTAATCCTGTTTGTCTACGAGCAGCAGTGTCTACGACGAGCTACAACGTTTTAAGTTAGACAATGAAATTCTGCAACTCAAGGGTCTGTCTATCTACCATCTGGCTGCAACCAATAATGGCCCGCTGCAGGGCACGGGTCTCCTCATAACTGAGGAGGCCTTGAGCTTATTCCACCACGCTTTTCCGATGCGGATTGGTGGAGGGGATCTACCATCTACTTATCGGTTATTTTCGTAAATCTTTTAATACTTTTAATAATTTTCGTAATACTTTTAGATTAGCAGCCAGCTCTATCTTAAATCAACAATAGAGTCAATAAAATTGGTCCTGTCATCGTGAGATATGTACCCAAAATACCCAAACAAAACTTTCCATCTGTCATTTTCTGATACAACTGAGACAGACTTCTCAACGTGCTTCGAAGCACGGCAGCCCTTATGAAATATCAAAGTCATCCATTAAACTCCTGAAATTGCATAAGTTTGTAAAGAGACAGCCGTTTGAATTAAAACCCTCTTAAATATATTTCCGTAAAATATGGAACCGGAGCGAGGGCAGGCCTTGACACAAGACGCAAATCTGGCTATAGACGGCCCGTTGGTGGAGCTCGCCTTACGTCCCATATGCATTTTCGAGTACGTAGTTATTCTAGTGTGACAGACTAGATACGAGTGGTTGGTGCATAGCGTGTATGGGCACAGCTCAGAAGCCGCACTGGCGCGGTATTGATTCCGGCTCCCCCGACACCCCGTGACATGCGGACTGGGAGTGCAGTTCATCTTGTCGCACTTATGATCGTTCATTAAGGTGAAACAAACCGGTTTTCAGTTTGTTTTCAATTCCACTAATTCTCTTTCATTTATAGGATTATGAATCTTACTTTGAACATGATATGTTTCTTGACTATACGACCTTAGTAATTAAAAAAAGAAAACACTATTACGTGAAATTTTATCGAGAAATAATTATTATGAAGTAGACTCTAATTATTTTCTGTGCCACTACTGTATTTTTACGAATTAGTTCACGGATTTAAAACATACCTAGTAAGAAATCATTTCTAAAAAACTAAACATAATTTTCTTAATCCATCGAACGTTTTGTGACAAAATATTTAACTGATGTTTGGCTCACCTATGTTGATTATTTTCGAGCGCGCGCTCACTACAGCCATCTCACTATTTATGCATATGAAATAGTACCATCACGGCCATTTTCAAACTCCATAGTCCTCCGCGATTGGTCCGCGATCCGTCCGCTTCATTTTGAAGTGAGGATCGATATATCCTCTTAAGCTCACATTTCCGTGTTGCGTCACGAATGAGCGATACACCAAGATTGTCTAAAGGCTAAACTAGTTACTCATTAGTCGATTGTCACTTGAAAGGGTGTGTTCTAAATGATTATTCATCGTTCGATTCGGTCGTAACTGTGTCCGGCGCGACGCAGCTTCGTAGCATAGCATTCGATCAATCAGTTTCCGATCGTGACTTTGATTTGTGCGGGCGCTAAGCTAAATAACGTCTACGCCACATCTATGTGTTTCTGTAAACTTGGACTAAAGAGAGAAAAGCGGCAAAAGAAGACGGAAGTAATTTAAATTGATAGTGTAGAGTTGTAACAGAGATGGACTTTGAAAATTGCCTTCTTATAATGTGATATTTGACTAGTTTCTGTAAACCAGCTTTGATTATAACAGTGGCTATTTTCAATTCTATTGTGTATTTCTTCCAAAAATTGCAAATTATAATGCACCGTTTAAATACCCCGCCGAAACGCTATCATAAACAATAAATAGTATGGCGTCGCACTGACTTCCAATATGTCACACGAAGTAAATTATCTTCTAAATTAGGACATGTCAAACATTACTGTGGTGTGATGGTATCTGATTTACAACCAGTTGCCATCGTTTTCATAACGCGGCACAAAGTAAAAAAATTGTTTTTATTTCGGTTTTGTTTGGATAAATAATGTCGTACTGGATCGTTTTTGAAA
>DWLO01000142.1:0-25575 GCA_018245335.1 Dalla quadristriga
AGTGGTCACCGTCGCCTATGGACACTAACAACACCAGAGGAGTCGCCAATGCGTCGCTGGCCCTGAAGGAGTGCTCTGGCTTGGGATCAGAGTCTAGACTTATTTTATTCAACGCCAGCTGAATTTCACAATACGGAAGTAGGATACGTTCAGACATTGTAAACGCATTAGATATTATATCTGTAATGTTTGCATGGAATTGTCAGTATAATAAATAATATTTATTAAATAATTATTATTACCGACATTATATCATATCACCGACAGACACTCCAATTTTATTTGATGGTAATATAAGATGTTTAGTATGTATCGCTATTCCCGAAAGGACGTAAATCCCACCCATCACAAATATTTCAATCAGTATCCTTCCCGCATCAAAGCAGGGCTCAGCGTTTTTGTGAATTCTAAAAAGCTCCAGACGAGATGATGTAATAACGCTATTACATTGCAATCTCCCTCCCCGAATAGCGCGTATGTAAAATCGATACCGTACTAACGTAAATTACAATATTTTGCGTAAATTAAGGAGCGGAGACGACTTTACGCCGAATTCTCATTCTGTGTTATGCATTCATCATCCGGAATCAGTTATTACTGATAAGAGGGACTTAGGAAATACCTCGGCTTCTTGGGTTGTTTTTAAATCTATTTTACTGCTTTGAATAAATAAGTCTTACAGGCTTACAGGGATGATAAAGGTATGGTAAAAATCCTCAATGTGAGCAACACCAGAGGAAATTAACAGCTCTGTTTGGCGCCCTTTTCCCAAACCTTTCGGAATCAGAGGAAGTGGAACAGCTCAATAACAACTCGATCTGCTATGATATTATTTTTTCGTACATCCATAATTATGGCTTTGCCCGCGTAAAATTCCTATATCAGTCCCACAGCACAGCAGTTCTTTATGCAAAAAATCACGTCAATACGGTGCTCTGTAGCAGCATGAAAGGAGAACAAACCAACAAACACACTATCGCATCTTACCACCAGTAAATAAATTTAGAGTTACTGTCTGTGATATTAAAATTAGGGTCAAAAATAAATGGAATATGTTATTTACTTATACCTAAACATAATCAATGTTTTACTATTTTATTCATTAGTTTTAATAATTTTTGTCAATATTTCTTTGTTATTATTGTTATTAGTGTTGTAGCTTTGACGGTAAATAAAGTATTTTAACATTTCTATTTTCATTGCATTTTCTCCATCCTATTTCCCTATGCTACTTTTGACAGAAATATTAGGCTTATATAAAATTCAAAACTGGCATTTTCACAATTTTTTTCTGTCTGTGATTTAAAAATTAAGAGCAATAATTTGCCGGAATGGATGCTGGATGCTATTTGCTAGACAAATCAACCGTATTTAGAATATATTTATAATGTACGAGGACTACGAGCACTACAATTGTGAACTGCCGACAAAGTGGCCTACAGTTTGGCAATGATTTTTTTAATACTATGTACACTTCTTTTTTTGTCGCAAACAGGCTCCAAAACAGCTGAGTGCATTTTGTGAAATTTTTAGAGATGGAAGACTCACGTTCACTCACGAGAATTTTCGGTATTCCGAAGTCGCGAGTACTTCCTAGTCCATAATTATATGATTAACCAGAACCATTAATTCTCCAAAGACTTACAAACATAAACAGTCTTTAATATTAAAATAACTGTCACTTTACTCAAGTGGTTTAATTCTCAAGCACTTTGTTTACATTCTAATTGATATGAGTAGATGCTGATGAGAGTATGCTGCTTTTGTTACTAGGTAGCAATCGCCTTTGGATGCCACCAATGGACTTCAAGGATGTCAAGCTGTAAGTTCTAGTTAGGCAGAAATGTTGTTATCACTATTAAAGTTAATCTATGAAATAAAAACAGGTAAAGCAACAAATTCCTTACATAAGTTAACCATTACTACAATCTAGAGCCATTATAATTCTAGATGAGTCACAGTTACCTACCTTGCCTACATTATCAAACGCTGAGCAATTGTATTAAATAATAATTATAAACATAAGAAACATTTTAAAATGTGTTCTACTAAGAGTAAAGAAATCAATGATTATGTATTATTACAAAATTATCTTCAGTGTGTACCAACAAATAGATAAATTCAGCTTTACCTGTTCCACAACACATAGAGAGGGCCCACACTCTAAGCAACTATAATTAAAAGTTGGTTTATTCAAAATTTTGCATATTATCTGTAGTGATCAAATATTTGTTAACTTACAAAATTGTTTATACGACATGGGCATGGAACAAAGTCATCTACATTTAAATAATTATAAAACTAGTATGGGTTAGCTACGCCACAGGCTAGCTCATAGTATACTGGACCTCAGGATTCCATCAGATCAGTAGGTACTGACGACATTAATGTCAGTGTAGGAAGTGATTGTGATATTGTCCTCATGAAATTTTGTAACACAGAAACAAAGAAATTTCATTAAGTCTAGGATATTATATGAATGTTGGCAGTGTGAAAAATTGTTGTAAATGGTATTCTTGGGGTACGGCTAAGAGCTATAACTAAAAAAATGTTTATATATTACTATTAAACAACAATTGTGCCCTCTTAAATCCCTCAAAGTTTCATCAAAATCCATACAGCAGATTCGGAGCCTATTCGTGACAAAAAATGCAACCAGACACACAGACCAAAAGCTAAATTTGGTTATGTTTAGGGGTATTCTGTATGACAACACAGACCTTATTACTTGGTGGACATAACATATAGTTATTAGTAAATCAAAACTTACATAGGCATTGGCTGCTGATGAGGGTTGTTGTAAGGAACTGCTTCGTCGTCACTCTCAGCTCCTGAAGAAGAAGCGGTGGCATCAGAGTCTAGGCCACTTTTCACCACAGAGAGGTGAAAGCGCAATGCACCCGCCTTGTCTTCCAACTCGTTGAAGGTACCGGAGGCAATGCCAAGCGAAGCAGACTTGGAAGCATCACCCTTAGAGGTCCCCGCACGATAGTATCTCGGTCCAGCAACATTACGGGACGCTGCACTAGCTTGCAAAGCTGCAGTTGTCTCTACCTTCTTTACAAGGGCTTTCAAGCCCATAGGTCTCCCACCTCCATCCTTCCTAGCACCCCTGGTACTCTTTTCGAATGTCTGAGCTACCTCATCAGCTACACGCTTTCCAATAGCCCTGGCCTGGTATATCCTCACTCTTCTCAGATAAAACAAGGTCCTCCGTTCCAAGCGTGCTTGCATTAATCTAATCTTATCCTCTGCAGAGTCACCCTCCGAGTTCTCAGTTTCCGCCAAGTCAAATCCAGGTAGTTGGAAGTCAGAGTCCCCTGTCGATAACCCCTCCCCAGCGGTATCCAAGTTTTTGATTACTTGGAGCAGATCAACCTGCGCTATATCGGAGCTTCCGAGGTCGGAGAGGATTTGGTCCATCTCTTGTGTGTCCTTGGTCAAGCTGGGCTGGCTCTGCAGGCCCATGGCGTCGTCGTCCATTAATGTGTTGTTGTCGACGGACGCGAGCGCCCGTCTCCGATACACTGGCTTACTGATGTCTGCGAGGGTGTCGTAGGAATGAGCGTCTCGCTGCGCCGTGAACGCCGGGGCCATGACACGAGCGCCGCCCGCCGCGGACGCCGGCGTCGACCGCGTCAGGGCGGGTTCCCGACTCTCAACATCACCGTCTTATGTAATCCACTTTAACACGGTCACCACACTGGTACGACACAACACTGCACTAACAAACTCGGCCACCTCATTCTTCGCACAGTCCGCACATCAGTCTCCCGCCGGCTCCGCGCCCCGAGATACACTGATCGGAAGCGGCTCGGCGCGCTTCTGAAAAACAACGATATCATTGATTACGAGCCGGTCTTTGTATGTTTGGATGTTACGGTGACACCGTAAATTGATCCATAATCTATACTCCCTAAAAACACATTTTTACACTAGTTTAATTCGAAATTTCACCCACGTGATAGCGAAAAGACTACGCCAGCGGCCGCAGTTGCTTGTTTCTATACGATATGAAACAGGAAATGATACACTTCTATATCACTGTTGTGGGAAGCGTAAAATGCGTTGCGTTTTAGGTTGCACTAAACATTGACACAGCACTACCCGCGAGTGTATTGACAAAACTGAATTTACAATAATAATGGCGGAACAAAGCCTAAAAACACTATTCCACTGGATATATGGCACTCAATTCTAATGACGAAACATTGCTTTTTACCGCACCAAAGTCACTAAACGCTACAGGAACCGAACCGAGAGACTTGTGAATGTGAAAAAGAGATGGCTACACTCGTCCCTGAATTAGTACTTGCGCGGTAAAGTCAAATGAGTAAAAAACAACCTCTTTAATGTATATCTTGTATATTTAAATAATTGTTTTGTAATTATTAATTTTCGAATAAAAAACAACCGTTTAGATCATTTGCACATTTAATTTCCATTATATTTTCCGTTCAGTTTTTAAAAAACACTCAAATGATACCATTTAAATCGCCGCCACGCTATTTATAACAATAGATATTTAGTAGTCGAAATCGTTACGAAATAATCAATCATATTCATTTATTATAATATATATAAATATAAGAGTTATTTATAATTATTTTAAGACGGTTTAAAAAGCACATCGAAAGAAAAACTTTGAATTTGACATTAAAAGTAATAAATAGATGAAAACTTCCGGTGCGTTCATAAATAATGTATTGCATGCATAGCGTATAATGTATAGCATAGTATAACGTCAAGTAATTTAAAAATTAATGTTAAAAAAGTATTTGTTTATCGTCATTCATAGAAATTGTACAAATTCATAGAATAACGTATCTTCGTACATGCATTTACGTTCCGTTTTACGTTTTACTACAGTGAATACAAAGTTGTATCCACGCGTAACTGTCACAAAAATGTGACCATATTTAAAAATGCAAAATTCTGTTTTACGTACACATCTAACATTTTTATATTATCTTTCTTACTAAATCACGTATTTTTTAAATTCCACATTTTATAAAGAACGTTTAACATTAGAGATATTATAGATCAGTTTGAGTAGGTAAATCATTATTTTAATTTATTTTAGGATGCTAGGTAAAATAGCTTATACTAGCTAGTTCACATACATAGAACCATGATTCAATAAATAATAGAATAGCTAGTTGAAAGCTAGCTCTTATATCAAAGCTAGTTAATTTTCGTTAACCATTCAGAAATGTCTTAAATTGATCTTATAAATTCAACATTTTAGTATGTAGGTAGGTACTAGGGAAATTGTATAAGTACAAGATAAGATTTTGGAAACATAAATAATTCTTTTTTATTTTCTTATGCCATTTGTTGATTTATCTTATCTATAAGATTTTTTTATCTTATTTACCTATAAGATGTTTATGTAGACATGAACGCAGACAAGACTTAATGAGCCATCATTTAAGTATGTATGTAATAACATGGTAAAATATAATAAGCATTTTACCATGTGAATGTGCATTATATACACTGTAAACTTCTGCTTTGGAACAATAAATAACAGTACTTATTTCTGAAACCATCTCTAAATATAGGTACCTAGAATGATTCACACACTTGATATAAAAATCACTTCTGTAACTGTATAGCTATACAATATTGAAATGTAATTAATTTCTCCTTAGATCTTGTAAATAAATAAAGAGATGCATTTAAATAATGGTATTCACTAATATCTTACCTGTAAACTAATGAGTTTTGTTGATACATCATTTTCTTGACCATTGCTGTGAACACAGGCCAGTTTCCAGGTAGTTTCTGAAAGGGGAATAATCCTACAAAATATAATACAAATGCAGTTATCCAATATAATTTATAGCAAAAGAATACATTTTTGAAAGTATCCTACCTATTCTTGACAGGTGACACAGAAGTTGTGAGAAAGAATGACACTAATGTCAGTAGGTACTTACAGTACTTACTTACAATATGGAAATGTATCACTATATTACATTACCACCTATTCATGTAATACTTTTTTCAAATTATAATTGTAAATATAAGTCGTAATTTCTTATATAATGTTGACCATGCCAACACATCCATCAATCTAACTTCTAGGAAACCCTGATTTTCTCATACAAACTCAATATAATGTATCTACGGGCACCTTAAAAAATACTGTACAGTAACTGAACCATAGAAGCTTGAATTGACTTTGAAAGCTTTTAAGGATTGAATTTTAAAAAAGCCCCTACTTTTGCATGTCTAACTGATTGAAAGGACTGTCTCAGAGAATTGAGAAATCTATGTGCAGTGGTTTAAGCCTACGAGTTGATGTCTCGGGGTCTCGGTCAATTATTCAGGCTCATCTTACTTTATTCTTATGAGTAGATTTTGACATAAACACGAATTTAAGTACATTTTGTTTATTATTATAAGAATACTTACATCATTTATTGAATTTGATGTCAAAACAATATTTGATATGTCCGGAAAAAAGGTATTGCAAAATGTGGTGTTATTTTATATTTGTTGATATTTTTATAACATCTATGCAAAGTCTCAGATAGAAGATTGTCAATTATATGAGGTTAATAAACATTTAGTTTATGCAAACAATACTTGCCAAATAAGAAATACCCACTTTGTTTGGCAAAACATCTCAACTCATTTTCATTCAATTTAGCTTTTGTTGTATTAATTATTTTATATTTGATAATTTTGAATGAACATAATCATAAATAGAAATACTTTTGATACAAATCAAAATTGGCATCGTCCAGCATCCGATAATATATCTCTATAGACCTCGGTTCTTCTGTTAACATATATTATAGTACACAATCTTTTAAGCTTTAATATAAAGGGAAAATTATTTACAGTCCAACTCTACCTATTGCTGTAACCAGATATGTATGGTAGAAAAAATAAATTTGGGCAATTGGTTCCTAGTGACCTATGGAACAATTAAGGGAGTTTTAAGCAAGTAAATAGTTCAGTGCCAGCAAATATGATGAAAATCAGCCCCGATTCCTTATAAATATGCTTCCTAAGCAGATCTGTTACCTGCTGCTCAGTTATTTATAATGCTGGTATAAGTATATGAATATATAATAACAATAGAACCCGTAAACTACTAAAATTATTAATATATACCTAATGTGATGAATAAACAAATAAATCAATTTTACAAGTTTTAGTGAAGTTAGTAGACAACAAAGTATGAAAATTTTGTTAAGTAAGTTAAAATTAACAACTTTTATTCTAAAATATTCAAAACTGAATTTGGATATTTTATTGAATACTACGGTGTTTTTATTTTATTTTCTTACCATTTACAATTTTACACCCAACGACGAATGATAGAAATCAACCAGGAGGAAGAAAGAAAAAGACGGCAAGATACAAATCAAAATGAACTAAGTACATAGGATAAGGATGTGTTGTTGTACCTGATCTTCATTTCTATATTTTAAACATGGGTCTACTAAGTTATTATCAATAGGTGTTAGTATTAGACAGTTTAATTTAATAGATTAAATTATTAATATTTATATCTTTTTATATTACTTACGTTTTATTTTTCTGAACGTAGCCACATCAACTAGCAGACCGCGCGCGAATATGAAATTGTTTAGATAGTTTTGATATGCAATAAATTATTTTTATTGACTTTAAAAAAATGATTTTAATCTATTCAAAGTTGATACAAAAGTATGTTCGGTAGTAAAAATTTACATAAATAAGTTATAGTTTCACAATAAATCTCAGACTAATGGATTTAACAGTGCAAAATAACTCTTACGACACGGAAACTAAACGCAATATGTTAAACCAACACTCCTGTCATTGTCAAAAAAGTAAAATCAACCCGATTATAGAGGTAACCCTAACAAATAATTTTGTCAGCGCGGGGCCGGACGCGAATTAAAAGTTATTGTTTTATCTTGCAAAGTTAGTAAATCAGTACCATGAATTTTGATCGTAGCTTACGTTTGAATACAACGCAACATACACCTTCGAAAAAAAATCGCAAGAACTTATTAGCAAGGGAGGATACTTTGAATCTGTCGCCGATTTTTAACGACACTTCTATTTTCAAAACTCTTAACGATACAAGTTTGCGACAAGTTTTGGATGAATCATCAGTGTTATTGAATGCTGGATATGCTGGCGAAGGGTTGAGTGAAGCCTTTTTTGAAATTATACAGAATAGCCGCCCGAGTGCTGTCTTGGATACATTAACGAGGTTAGCCCAAGTGTGTTGCGATTCCCTCGAGTTGGTGGAGCCGTGGAACAGGTACAACGCTCAAAATTATTGGTTAGCAGAAGAGGCTAACACATGGAAACTTCTACATTGCCTGTATTCGGATTCAGTTGCCGAACATCCAGATTCCTTAGGAAGCGTCCTCACTGAACCCACGTTGTCGCAACAAACATTGGTTGACGCATTGTTTCAAACTGATTCCGAAATAAGACTGTTGCAGCTTTTAGTAGATTGGCTTGAGGCCACAGCTGCTTACCAAGAAGAAGCTACAAACACTGCTGCTCCACTCGTAGGAAACAATATGCACTGGGGAAACACCCTTCACCAACTGTTGATTGGATCCAGCTTGTTCAATAAAGATAGAAATAAGGCTATGATATCTTGCATGGATCCAGATGCGCCTAGACGACAGAAAAAAAGTGTACACACTGATGATCAGAAAGATGATAATGATTTATGTAAGAGAATATTCACTGAAGTAAGATGTGGTAAATTTAAAGAAGCAATTTCTTTGTGTATTAGTACTGGCCAAGCCTGGAGGGGTGCCGTCATGCAAGGTTGGAAGCTACTCCACTATTTGCCCAGAGAAGACTCTGATGGTCCTTTACAGGTTACAGGAAATGCTTCAAGAGACCTTTGGAAATGGTGTTCTATTGGCATTGCTGCAAATGTCTCTGAAAATATTCACTACAGGGCCACCATAGGAATCTTATGTGGGCATCTAGTGAGTGCCCTTGCAGCCTGTCAAGGAAATTGGGAAGACTTACTGTGGGCCCATTTGAGGGTGCAGATCGAAGCTCGTGTTGACAAATTTTTGCATGAACATTATGCGACAGCTGATGCCAATACCACCCCTGCCGATGTCTTAGAATTACTGCAAAGTGAACTTCAAGTTGAGGAAATGTCTTTGCAACAGATATTCAATGCTGTGAAAGCTCTAATGGACAGCAAAAGAGAGTCAAACTATCAAACCTGCCAAAGGCATCTGATGCTGGGTCAAATTAGAACAATAATGCAGGAATCTTTAGAATGGCTCAATAGCACTGAAGAAAGGTTCATAAGGTTCTTAGCGCACTTGGTTTTAATTCTCAGGCAAATGGGAAAGGATCCCCAACATGATGTTGGTGATAAAGTCTTGGAGAAATATGTATCTCAGCTCATTGATGGGCTAATAGATGGCTCGACAGATTGCCCAGAGCTCATTGCTTATTATACTTCCACTGTACCAATTGCAAAACAGTGTACCTTGTATGCTGAATTTATGAATAAGGTTGTCAAAAGTGAATACAGAGAGGGAGTCGTCAAAGCAGGATTAAGTGCTGGAATAGATGTGGCAGCCTCTGCTAGAGTTGCCATTAAAAAGGCCATAAGCAACATTCAAGAGGGATATGGAAACATAGATGTTACATTTTCCCAAACAACAGCTGTTGAGAAGGACAAAACGCTGATCATCAAAGTAATATCATCGCTGGAGTGGTTGTCTTTAATTGGAAATCAATTGTGCGAAGTTCTTTGGCTTAGTAATGCTATGGTGCGCACTTTTATATTCATAGGAAATACGGATGCTGCTTTTGATTGTGTTACAAATATCAACACAATGTTTCCAGATTATATAAAGAAGATGCCTACAAATTCTTCAGAGCTCAGAGAGCATTTGTGTTGGAAATCCTATTTGGAGGCCTTGGAAGGATTTGGTACTTGGTTTAGACATTTCATTAGCGGGCAACCAAAGGATATTGAGCCATTAGCTCCCGATGCGTCATTTTCAGATAAAGTTCATCATGAGCAGAGAACTGCACAAGTGGAACAGCAGAAAGCTCGCTGGAAGAATGCTGTCCTTCATCAGTCTCGTAACACTAAAAGTTTACTGTACAATGTTTTGCTGTTCCCAGGCGGATGGTTGCAAGATGAAAATGATCATACTACTTCACCCAGTTTTGACGAAGAAGAGAAAAAGGAAAGAGCTAAGCAACTTGAAACTCTAAGGCGTCTTTGTATTCCTGAAGTAGTCATTTTAATTTTGAAAATTTTGCAAAGCGCTGATGATGTTGAAAACCACAAAGAAGCAGTCAAATTAAGTGATTTAATTGCTGGCGAAAACAGGTCACTGTACAAAGTCTTTACAAAGACTAAGTTGTTGGAAGTTTTGGAAAGAATCAAGGAGTCTTCTTTAATATTGTTGGAGAAAGGAAGAGATATGTTTGGATATGAGTTAAGATGAATGATTATTCAGATATGAGAAAATTCCTTCATAAAGTAATTAGGTAATGTGATTTTTCAATAAATGTTTGTATCAACAAATATGTTTTATTTAGCCTTACAGACATTAATTTATGTATTATAATATGAGAACTTTAAAGTACATTAATACATTTTGCAATGTTAGAGGAATAATTATCTATGATATTTTGTAAGTTAGAGAGCACTTAAAATGTCTATGGCACTGCAATAGGACTCAAATTGATTAGATCATTGCTGCTTTCAGCTAATTCAGAAATAGAAACTCTTCCTCTTTGTTTTATGAACTTGGCCACATCTTCAAGCTCCTTCTGTGAGATGTAAATGAATTTTCCTCGGTCATCTATGACTCCTGTCAGTTCTCCAGAACTTTGCAGGTCAGTTATTCTGTCAATGGCCGCTTGAGTCTTTAATTTGAAATGCGCTGCTAAGTCTTCCAGTAACACCACTTTTTGTTCCTGTAAATGTATTAATAAACAGGTATTTCATTTGCAATATCCTTGTCTTATATACTTGGAGTCTACAAAACTTTGCTTTACAAAACTTTGCTTTATAATGTGCAATTACTTGCAATGTTGCAATTGAACTTGCAGAGATATATTAAATACTCACTAAAAACCAATAGCATACATTATAATATCAGTCAGTATTATGATACTGTAATTAACATAAACTGCATATTATACCAAATGTAACACCTATGTATCCACTATGATTGCAATAAATCATTTAGTATTGAGTATCTTTTAAAACTATGTTTCTTTGTTTTTGCTGACCTCCCCAACTAACTCCATAGCTTCGTTCGATCTTTGCTTCAGATCGAACCCCGGACCTACAACTTGTCAGTCAGGGTCACTAACTAACTTTCCACAGAGTCGTCTTAATATCTGGATGAAACAACTTGGAGATAACTTAATGTACACTGTTAAGGACTGGCATTAGGGCATACTTTGGAGTGGGATGTGTGACCTCTAAAGGCTTCATAACAACTGTATGAACTCAAGAGGGCAAATAAAGCAGCGGGTCCAGCCATTATCCTTAGATAGATTGTAACAAAACAGCACTCAAGCAACGTAGTGGAGTTGGTACGCTCCAGGCCTCATCAGACGTGACGAGTGACTCGTGCCCTGCAAGTGGCAGCTAATGAGTTTTTTATTTGCTGAGATTTCATAATCATAACACACTAATGAGCACGTATTACTATTGATCAGCGCATGGCGAAATTTACCCGGATGTATTCAACAAACTTCTTGAGCATATTCTCTTGGTCTTGTTCATCATCTTCGTCAAAACCTTCGCCCTCAACAGTGAATGCTGCCTTCATTGCCTCGTATTCTTCTTGTTCCTTACGTTTCCGTTCTTCTTCGGCTTTTTGTTCGGCTTCTGCTGCTAAACGTTCTTCTTCCTGTATTCCAACTCAATTTTATATTAACAATATTAGATTATAACCGTGGAACATCAACTAATAACCTACAGTATTATCATACAGAAGCATTACTGCAGACTCATGTGTATTTCAGGTTCTATTATAATAGGCTTACCAACTTCAAATCTTCCATATGTGATAGGAGCCAAAAATTATAAGTTGTAAGCACATGTATAGCCATTATATTCTAACTAAAGAGTTAAGACTTCAATACAGAGAGGAATTGTACAGTGGATCTAAAGCTGCAAAACATGAGTTGTTAACTTTATTCTTGCCATATGTTGTCCTCTCAGGAATAGCAAAACTATATTGCACTGATGCAAATCTACATGCTAACACTTGTTTTGCCAGGTGGTAGAGCCTGTAAATGGTACGCCTTGGACGGTACCACTGACACATTTCTACTGGTTATACTTATGCCAGAGATTAACACCTCAGTCCTCAGGGTAGCAATGCATTGGTGAACAGCTTCAAATAGAACATATACAGGAGTAGTTAGTAATAATGATTACAAAAATATACTAACAAGATTAAGTTATACTACCAGTCCTTACTCCCACAATAACAACAGCTATGTGGGTTCAGTCATGTATTCCATGCAAAATAGCATATATTAGCTGTAAATTTTTATGTACACTGCTACCCATCGTTCTTCCTTATGAGTTCTCCTTGCTTAAGGTTGTCTGGAAAAGATCACCCTTAGCGATAAGACCGCCTATTGTATACATGTGCTGCTATTTCATAATTTATATTTTCTGTCCTGTACTACAATAAAGTGTTTTAATATTGTATTATACTGTAAGTTATTTTTACATAGGATATGGGATTTCCTGCCTAACCTCAATTTTTTCCTCCCGTTTCCTTCTCTCTTCTTCGGCTTCTCCATCTTTCTGCCTTTTTAATTCTCTCATGTATTCCTCTGCTTCTCGTGCTTTCTTCTTTTCCATCTTTGCCTCCAATTTAGCTCTTTTCTATAAAGTGAAAAAGATTATTACAAGAAAATCATTTTATTACTATTGATGAAATGCAGCTTATAGCTCAGTGACCAATACCTTAGCTCCCATTTTATCATCAATTTCCAGTTTTGGGGCCTCGGATCCGGATCCCTCATCTGATTCATCTGCAGCCCCCGGTTCTTCTTCTATCAGAGCTTGTTGATGTCGAGCAGCTATAACAACATTTAACCCTATAAATTGCATAGAGCATAACATACAAACCTCATCAGAAATGGTACTTATATGTTAATATACAATCTTATTTAGAACACAATCCATGACGTTAATATACATGTACCAAGACCACTACACACTTAAAAATTAAAATAGACTGTGAATAGGTCACTCAGGCTGGAAATAGTGTCAAGAGTAGCTCTTCACACCTTCACTCGATTTTTTAAAAGCAAGTCCTGAAACATATTTTATACATAATAAACTGTGGGGTATAGCTGATCTGATATACTTAACATGATAATTAAACATACCATTGGCCCTCATACGAGCTCTCTGGTTGCGTACAGCCTGAACTCTTCCGGGGCCACCATCTCTCTGAACTATTGCTTTGGGCACGGCTCCGGGAACTGGTAAATAAAAAAAATTACTAGTAGCAAATACAATTACTTTCAGATTGTACTCTACATAATATGAATACTCTGTATCACTTACTCGGCTGTACTCGAAACACCCTGAGAAAGATGATTGATAAAATAGGTACCATTATTACGCATACAAATGCAGCTACAACGATAAGCTCCATGTTCAAGTTTAATATTACAGTATTTTGTGCAAAATTAAGTACAGGACTAGAATAGTAGATTAATTATTTGTGCTCGGAGTTACTCAATAAGTACTTCGCTCACAATAGAAACCAAATACGTTTCAATATTGATCAGCCTGCTGCTTATACAGAACAGGACTTTAGGGGTAGGTAGATAAACGGTTATTTTCAAGACGTCATGTTAAAATAAAGACTTTTAATTTCCTTTAAATCTCTTTGATTTCAGTCCAATGGCAAAACAATGTTGGAAATCAATATTTAACTAGAGGTTCATAAAAGTTGGAAAAATTGGAAATCAACGTCACACGTCACGACCGTCACCACTGTCAGCTGAGATTTTTCTTTTCATGATTTGCTATTTTCCGTTATACGCTATGAAACAGCATTAAAATAAAAATAAATCATCATCATATACGGATTTAGGGTCTACATTAAATATTATGATTTCTCTACCCCTTTTAACTTTTGTCTCAGCTTAGCTCTAAATACAGAGTGCTAAAAATATTAAGGAAAAAATATTCAGAACGCAGTTTATCATAAAAATAATGATATGATCCAGTTCTATGATGACGTGTGTCATGTCATTGTATTTCGATTTTCGCCGATTGTTGTAGTCTAAAAACAAGATGTTATTTAAGTTATCCTTTCTGTTAGCCCTACTTCAGTTTCTAGATGTTACATCGGCTTTATACTTTCACATAGCGGAAGGGGAGAGAAAATGTTTCATAGAGGAAATACCCGATGATACTACCGTTCTGGGTAAGAAATTTCAATGAAGATGAATTGTATTCTCAAAGGTATCGACACACTGAAGTTATTCCTTACTTCAGGTTTGCGTGCTCCAATGTCTATTTTTTTTTTTTAGTGAACTACAAAGTGGAACTATACGATCCTCGGTCTGGTGGGTTTATGCCTTCGTCACCGGGTATTGGCATGCACGTGGAGGTCCGGGACTCAAGCGAGAGGGTCATCCTGTCACGAGTTTACTCCTCTGAGGGCAGAATCTCCTTTACATCCACGAGCCCTGGTGAACATGTCATCTGCATGTATTCTAACAGTACATCATGGTTCAGTGGCTCGCAGCTGAGGGTGAGTGTAAAATGTGTACAAGATGTGTGTATAAGATTTATTGCTAACTATGCTTTGCCCGCATCTATACTCCACCTCTATACTACACGAATTGTTTATTTTTTGGAATGAAAACTGGCCTATACTACCCTCTGGCACGTGAACTATTTCTGTGTAGAAAAATTACATCGATCCATTACTCTGTTGCAACATGAAGAAAGACAAACCGACAAACACTTTAACAACTAAGCACTAATTAAAATTGGATGTCTGTCTGTGATGTTAAAATTAATGTCAATAATTACATGGGATATGCTATTTATATGACACATAAACATAAACCAATTCTAGAATTTTTGCCTGTATGTTCAATACAATATCTTACAACTGCAAAATACCAAATATATAAGCAAGTATGTTTTATGTAAGCCTTTCATAACCCCTGTGGGTAGGTCTTTATAAATGAGATATTTATAGACAGCTGTTCAAACATTGTGAAAAATATTAACAGAATGAACGTAATGTACTGCTTTAAAGTGTTGTAACGATTTTCAAAGTTTTGAATCAAGGATAGAGTATTTCTGCTGATCAGGATTGTGATTTTGTTTTAATCTACTTACATCATCCTGTAAACAGGCAATGTTTAATTGCATGAAACACATAGCTGAGATAACTCATTGGTGTATGCTTGAATAAGATTCTAAACTCAGACCTTTCGAGTCGGATGCCAAAATCTTATCCACTCTACTAACAGTGCTTCAATTGTTCAAATATACACATAAATCAAATCAAATCTTTTTACTTTATCATGAGGTAATTACATACACTTGAGAAACATCACAACAGAAAGAGAAAAAGAATACATTGATAGATAACATACAATTCGTCTTTAATCCCTGTTAACCCAATTATGTACAATAGACAAAACCTATCAAAGTCATAGGCTTTATATAAAATATACATACTTAACCTATATTGAAGCACTTGTGGTCGCACATCGAGTGTCAATCGTAATTGATTGTCAATGTTGAGCTGCACCAGTGCCAGCTAGCAATTGGATGGGTGACCGCTAGTAGCAACATTTCTTGACCACTTTCATGCTTTGGTACTGATTGTGATTGTCTGATAACAGTTGTTAAGCCTTGGCGGAGGCCTTCAGGCAGCCTGAAAACCTTCCGACACGGACTGGCCACTAACCCCTCCACCAATCTGCATTGGAGCAGTGTAGTGGAGTATGCTCCAGGCCTCCTCAGATGTGAGGAGAGCAGTGCACTGCAGTGGGCTATTGTGGGCTGCAGATCATATAGATCTAGGGTAGGGTAGGACAGGGTATACAAGTAAATATTCTAGCATGGGCAATACTTAAATGTTGGTTAACATTATCAGGTGCACCTGGACATTCAAGTGGGGGAGCATGCAGTGGACTATGCCAATGTGGCGCAAAAAGACAAGTTGACAGAACTGCAGCTGAGGATCCGGCAGCTCGTTGACCAGGTTCATCAGATCACTAAAGAGCAGAGCTATCAGAGGGTAACATTTTTTTTTATATATAGTGTTTCAATGAAAGTTGCCAAATTTGTGTTTATGAAAAAACGCAGTTAGTTGGTTTCTATGTGCTCCGAGGCTGCAGGTTAGTTGGTGTAGATCTTGACAAAATTCTGCCATGAAATAATGTAGCTAATGTGCATATAGTGGTCATGTGTGGATTATGTGGCCAGTCATACAACATACCATCTAATCTCAGGCTCAGGAGCCATAAATTTATCAAAGTCAAAAGGTAGCCTATGTCATTTCCAGCCCATAAACTATTAGTATGCAAGAAAGCACTATGATCTGTTGTTCCATTGCAGTGTAAAAGGACAAACTAACATACACACTAGGCCATTTATTATATTAGTGATATATGACAAATGAAAATCAAGAACAGTTTAAGTACTATGCAGATTGAAGTACATTATGCATGTATATTTTTTATTTTGAAACAAAGCTTAATATTACATTTCAGCATCGTGAAGAAAGATTTAGACAGACATCAGAAAGCACTAACCAGCGTGTGTTATGGTGGAGTCTTCTACAAACAGGAGTCCTAGTCGGTATTGGCTACTGGCAAATGAGACATCTCAAGAGTTTCTTCGAGGCTAAGAAATTAGTTTAAAATATAAAACTTAGTTATTCTTTTTTAATTATAATAGTTTATGTGTTAATTTAAAACAAACATCATCTTCACATCCACAATTTTGTCAACTGCTTTTGTAAATGATTTGTATTTTTGAATAAAAATGTCATAGAAATTTATTTACCACGTTTATTGTTCCTGTGAATTAGATTTAATATAGATTACAATAACTGTTTTCATATTTCTGTTTTATTCACTAAAATTATTCAGTTCTTGTGTGTGGAGAGCACCAGATATCTGTTAATTACTAAGTTTATGGATAGGAATCTTGATATACCTATCACATTTAGACATTATCATTTGAGTACAAAATTAGTAAATATTTGTTTCAGAAAATCAATTCCTACTACTATTATATATTTTACTATTGTTGTTTATATTCATTACCTACTGTGCAAAAATACAGTTGATCAAATTTTTCTGTTGTGTACAAAAGTATCAATACTATTTAGTGCCATACTCTTAGCGAGAAACAGTTAAAAAAACATTTGCCTAGCATGACTAACAAGCCAAAAACATTTAATTGAGTGCACATTTGCTAATGCTCTTTAATTTCTTCAAACAAACTCCTGTTTAGTGGTGGTGTTAAACCAGTAAATATGTATAAGTTGTGCCACAGAAAAAAATCTTATATAGTATTAAATTACAATCTAATTTTATACGATTTGCTATGACAAGAAGAGTTTAATTTGTACTTATGTAAATTGCTCCATTTGACATGATCACAGCTCACAAAAATAGACTAAATATATAATAGATCACAATATCAATTAACATTCTTAATTCTAAACATGTTATCAAAGTGTTTAATAAACAAGCTTGGGTTAGCCTTTGGAAAAGGAGCTAAAAGTTCGAAATCTACTGTTTCTATAGTGCCTTCGAGAGTATCACAGGTGCAGTAGTATAGATGTCCATCTACTTGGAGTTTTTCAGCAAGTTCTAGCTGATGGTTGTCCATAAGATCTTCATTAACGACGACTAAAAGAGGTTTCTTCGCATTCAAGGCTTCTAAACAACTTCCTGCGCCAGCGTGACTAATAATTAAATCCGCTTTACATATATCTTCTTGTAGCGTGTTCTTAAATCTATACAAAGACAGTTTCACACCCTCTTTGTCGTATTCTCCTGGATCTGTGATGCTGTTCCCGATTTGAAAAGTTATCTCGCTGCAGCCAATGTTTTTCAAAGTTTGCAGCACAGAAGACCTTAGAATATATTCACAGAGTAAATCAAAACGCGTTGTGCCCACTGTAATAAATATTTTCCTGTATTCTCGAGGCATTTTACTTCTCTTCGCTTTTTGTTATTATTCTGGAGTCTGGAACACTGGAAGTTGTGGAACTTTGTCCGGTCCCTTGTTTAATTAGTCGGATTTATTCGATTTAATTCTATTATGTATGACGCGGCCGCCGTCCCAGGAGTGACACTGACACTGACGTCACACCTGACACATCTACCTGTCAATTGTTGTTGCTTTGTGCACGGCGTGCACAGTACTATATCATTGCGTGCCTGATTATTTAAATTGCAATCTAGCTAGCCACTGTAGCCCATGCCATAATAGTAAATAGTAGTTAACCCCTTCAACAGATGTAGTCAGCACGTAATAATAAAGCTCAAAATATCGACGTGCATACTTACCTGACTCACTTTAATTAAGAGATTAACATTACCTGGTACTCGTAACGGGTAGGTATGACAAATCCAAGTCTCCCGAACCTGTAAATTTTTGATAATACATACTTACTATTACTACTACTTATTATAGTTTAAAAACCGACTTTTGGGGATGGTTATAAAGCTTTCGATTTAATTAAGGTCTCCGCTCCGCGCACGCGTTACTGCAGTCTCTCAGTTGTACGCGATAGATTATCAGCCTACATCGAAGAATGAATGTGAAGTTGCACATAAGGATTTTTTGTAGACCTAATAATAATGATAAACGAATGACGTTTTTAAATTATTCTAGACCATGTAAATCACGGGCCGCGATGTGAATAGAATCATACTGATACGTATTACTTTGATGATTGAACATCAACGTATATTGGGGTGATTTAATATTATATATATGTTATTTAATTACCTATTTAATACGTGTAAATAGTTGTTATTAATAGTGGGTCCTTGGGGTACAGACGCTAAGACCTACCTAAAAATCAATTTGAGTTATTGCGAAAAAACAAAGCCTATACGGTACGTTACTGTACCGTATACAATCCCTGAAAATTTCATCAAAATATGTTAAGTGGATTCGGAGCTTTTTCGCGACAAAAAAAAAGACAGACAGACAAAAATTTAAAAACACGTGAATTGGTTTAGATGTCACATAAATAGCGTATTCCATTATATTACTGACCTTAATTTTAATATCACAGACTGACAGTCCCAAGTTTATTTATTGGTAAGATTAATAACACATCACGTTACCAAAACGAGACACGGGAAATTGGTCATCAAACCCGACACGCATGCGTTGTTCGTACTTAATTAACGTAGGTACATTTTTAATGCGCCTGACCTTTTCTTCGCCGATGTTTTTCAATATAGAGGCTGTTATATTTTTAGTAAAGGTTTTGATTATTTTAAGTTAAAGGTTTTTCTGGTACCTAGATACTACAAAGGTAGAAATGTTTTCTTCTTTGTAGATAGACAGCGGCTTGTGTAGCGTAACTGGAGCTCTATTTTTGAAGCGCATGCCTCGTGTCGATTTAGAGTAAATTTCGATCGACATCGGAAGTTTCTGAGTCGCTCGACTGCAACGAGTGTTTGGGACTCTCAACATTGTTGACTCTCAACGTTGAGAGTGGATCATCACAACCCATCAACGGCGTTCTATTGAGCACTGATCTACTCTCAAGGTGAGAAGGGTAAGGCCATCATGTACCACGATTGGCACACTTCACTCGCCTTTGAGAACATTATGGAGCACTCTCAGACATGAAGGTTTCCTCACGATGTTACTACTTAACTACTTAAAATACACATAACTTAGAAAAGTCATAGGTGCGTAAACCACTAGGCTATCATCGCTTATAGCCGTGGCTTATAGTTGTGCCAACTTCTTTGGGAAATTTCTTTTAATTTTATTACCCCGCCAGTGAAGTGTAATTATGTAAATAAAAATTTGATGAGCTTTACTTTATTATAACAGTAGTAACGCAATACTTTATATTAATAATTATAATTATGTATTGACTAGACTAAGTAACATTTAATGTATCCTATTTTTTACTATTGTTTTAATGCTCCAGAGGCAGACAATATAGAACTTTATATATTCTGTTATATAAATCTCATTTTAAGTGAAAATATGTTTTCTATGAGAATAAATTTCTTTACACCTTTATCCGTTTTTTGTTTTTTTATTTACCTTTTTTTTAAAAAGTCACCTCGACATGCTATCGAAACTCTGATTGAAATATAATAGAATACAGATCGGTTACAATCCGTTCACTGTCTGATTTTCCCTGACTTTAGTGAGAAATCAGTTTAGCCGGGCTAAATTAAGAAAAAAAAACCTTTATACTGAATTTCTATTGTTTGAAGTGCACCCTGTACATTTCTTCGAAGCTCCTAACGTAACTTCGCGTGCTGTACCTTCCCTTGCCCACTGCCTCACAAACCTGAGCATGATACACGTGCCGACCTACTATCGCTAATTAAACCTTAAATAATAACGGAATTTTTGATGCTTCATCAGATTTTGTTATGGAACTATGTTTGGAAGTTTATTCTTTAGAAGACCGTGTCGCGTCAAAGTACGAAATGCATTTATGGATACTGTGTTTGTTCTGTACGTCTGTTCTTGTGTCCGGCGAGGATTTTCCGTCACTGATCACTGCAAACGCGTCTATTGGTACTTTCCAACGTTTTTAATTATGAAAGAATGGTTTTAATTTTACAGGAGCCTTAAAAACTGTATAAACAGTTTTTAAGGTTCCGTTTTCATATTTACTTAAATCCTACTATTCCCTTAAAAACGGCATCTCGATCGATGGTCCTCATTGCAGTATAGGTACTATGCTGCCAGTGTTATTTCGTAAATATCTTTTCAGCTGTGGTTCTTGATCGCCAGTATTTAGGGGATAAGTACCAGCCCATCCTTCATGACCTGAAGGAATACATCAAAGAGCTTGCAAGAGTTGAACTGAATCATGGGGGTGTGGTTGTCCATTACTTCTCATGGACTGCTATCAGCCTCAAAAAAGGTACGTAATTAATAATAATAGGTAGGTCACCACACGGCATGTTAACTAACATCATATTGTTTCAGGTTTTGTAGCAGTCTTCAGCGTTGCCTCATGCGAGGGCACCTGGTCTCTTTTCGCCCAAACTGAGGAGGAAGAGCTATTATTATTCGCACTGACTGAAGTCGACTGCCCCCGACTTCCTTCCGACGCAGCCATAACTGTCACATATTCCGAAGTTGGGCAAGAACTGCCACAGTTGATACTTGATTTGCGGACCAAAAAGGCATTCAATTGGAAGTCTACCATAATTTTGCACGATGATACACTTAGTAAGATTATTGTAATCACGATTATTCAGCTCTTATCGTAATACCTACCTATTTTATTCAGATAAATGAATAATAAATTGTAAATGGAAGTATGCATAGAGTTAGATGTCTCACTCTGTACTTTAAACCAACGTCAACATAACGTACAAAGAAGGTTGACTGGGCAGCGCTTGAGTGAATGAAGCTATCTTAGTCATCAATTTTTGTTCAAATATCTTAGTTTTCTAAACATTAACACTTTTATGAAACTCAACTTTTTATATACCTTGAGTCAAGATTTCAAAAAGTTCGTGCATTCTATACCTATTCATTGACGGTATCTCACGTTTGCATATCCGCGAAAAATATGTGCCAGAAACATGAGGTCTTGTTGAAGTTTCTGGTAATCGGCCAAAACTAAACGGCCGATCCAGAACCACCCCTTATTTGTTTATTCGTAACCTTACAGGCCGGGACCTGATATCCCGTGTTGTGCAGTCACTGACTTCCCAGATTCACGATTCAAACGTGCCGTCTGTATCTGTCACGGTATTCAAGATGAAGCATGAGGTCAACGAATATTTGAGAAGGAAAGAGACGTATAGAGTTTTGTCTAAGCTTCCAGTGAAATTTATAGGTGAGAAAATTTTACTCTTGGTTTTTGGGTAACTGTAACCCATACAATTACGAGTAATATCATAATTTTAGACAGAGATAAATCCCTCAGTCAGGCAGGATCATTTTCAGTATTTTAACTGGGGGAGTCGTAGAGTCCAACGGAATTTTGCATGCCTTAAAGCAACATAAACATGAGCTTTAGAAGGTTTTTATATTTACCAATTCAATTTATCAAACGAATGCAGGGTCCGATAAGTTCTTCTGCTTTTTGACTTTCGTAGGTGAAAACTTCATAGCAATCGTGACATCGGACGTGATGACGACAATGGCGGAGACTGCCCGGGACCTACTCATGTCGCACACGCGCGCGCAGTGGCTGTACGTGATCTCGGATACTAACGCGCGCACTGGAAACCTCTCCAGCTTGGTCCACAGTCTCTTCGAAGGAGAGAACATCGCTTATATTTACAATGTGACCAATGACGACCCTGAGTGCACGGTAATTTTGTAATGTAATTTAGTTGAGTAAATGTGTAGAGAAAGAACACGCTCAAATCTACTTATTGCTGTATCAGTTTAATCGTTGTATGTGAATGTCTCAATTAACTTGGAAATTCTCATCCATCCAAGCTCACTTGCTTAACTTTGTCGATTGTTTAAGATTGATAGAAGCCACGAGGCTGTTAGATCTTCTTGTTTATTGTTTGATCTGAATAAATTGGCGTACTTTTCCTCATCTTTACGTTTGACTCTAGACGCGCCGTAGACGAGGTCACTGGTCGCGTCTGGAGATAGCCTCTTGAAGCAGAGCTCTTTTTGCACCCTTTTTGAGGAGCCTCATGTCCCCGTTGTCTTCAGAACACCTTGTTGTGCTACTGCCAAGAGATGATGGGCGCGTTCGTGTCGGCTCTAGACGACGCCGTGCAGGACGAGTTCGATGTGGCCGCGCAGGTCTCCGACGAGGAGTGGGAGGCCATCAGACCCTCCAAGCTCCAGAGGCGGAACACGCTGCTTAAGCATATGCAGGTTCGTGTAACAAACAGGTTTTGCTGTGGTTTCGTTCTAACTTTCAGATTTTTGGGAAAACCATCAAGATGCAGATTCGGAACTAATAAATGTTCCTATAAAATAAAAATAAATGTCCATAAAATCATCCAATGGCTACTCTATGGCATATACATGTTGGATCCTTTTCGACGAGCCCTTATATTCGTTTATCCTTTTGTATTTCTGTAACAATATTTATTTTTTGTTCAGATTATCTGCAGTAATACATATCCTTCTGCTTCCTGCAGTAGTACTTATCCTAGTGCTCTGTAACAATGCCTACACTTCTGCTTCCCTGCATCAGTACTTATCCTTGTGCTCTGAAGTAATACTTATCCTTCTATATCCCTGCAGTAGTACTTAACATTGTGTTCCGTAAACCTTTCCTTCTGTTTTTTTGCTGCCCTAGTTATCCTTCGGTTTCCTGCAGCCGGTAATTCGGCTTACCTATTGCAATACCTATCCTTCTGCTTCCTTCCAGCATTACTCATTTTTACTTCTGCTTTCCCGCAGCAATACTTATCGGCGCATAACAAATGCGGCAACTGCAGCGGCTGGCAGGCGCTGGCGGCAGACACGTGGGGTGCCATCTACCGCAGTCACACGGACCGCAGTGGTCAGCTCAGGAACGAGCCGAATACCACTACTTCAGCTATAATAGAGAAATTCGAATTGTTACCGGTATGTCCGCCTAACTTGTATGATTTCAAGTACATTTTGCTGAGTATTATTAGTCTAATGCTTTAACTTTAACTCTAGTTTGTCTCTTTACTTATCACAGGTGTCTTTCGATAACAAATAAATATTAAGGCTCTATAACGTTTGCTGAAGGCAAGAGTTAGTAGACTTTGGGTCTCAAATGATAACTGCTAATTTATTATTCTTCGAAATGTCGTTCGTATTTTTTCTGTCTACAGCGTCGTAGTTCCCACAAGGTTCCTCGGATTTTAATATGCTTTTATATGTGAGAGCTGATACTATGTAGCCATTCCATTGAATTTGAAATTTCTATGTAGTTTTGCTAAATACTAAAAGTAAGATAAACACAGTTCGCGAGTTTTACTAAACTTTAAACTCTAGTGATCCAGATTGTCTTTCAGGTTGGATTCTGGCGGCCATTGGATGGAATCAGGTTAAATGATGAGCTGTTCCCGCACATCGCGCATGGATTTCGGGGAAAAGAATTGCCTATCATAACATATCACGTGAGTAAAGTATCCAATGTATATATAAATCAGCAGTTTATTCCTTATATCCAAAGTTGCAAAGCTGCAATAGGAAAATCGGTTTTAAAAAACTATACACCCTGCTTTTATACAATTACGTACTTTATAAGGTAGCACATATTGTTTGTAATTTAGTACCTAAGAGTAATTGCAACATCGCAGCAAAATTAAAAAGGTTAAGAGAGCTAGGTGACTTAATAACTTCAAGGAGGGAAGTCAACAACACAAAATGGATTTTCTTAAATCTTGATTTTTGTAAGAAAGTTACAATACAATACAAATATACTTTATTACACAACAAAGATAAGTCTGTTGGAAGCATTAAGGTAGGTCACGTAGCTTCCCTACTTCATCTAATGCAGCCAATATGCCTGCTTGTGTCCAGAACCCCCCGTGGACTATTCTACAAGCCAACGCATCAGGGGCCATCGTGAGCTACAGCGGCCTCCTGTTTGACATCGTCACCCAACTCGCCATTACTAAGAATTTTACGTGAGCCTCTATCTAAACTTTTGTTTTCCAGAGCATAGGTATACAGAGGTTTTAGCAATGTCGATCTATAGAAGTGTGTACGGAAAGGTCTAATTTCACGCGGGAGAAGTGGCATTCAACACTACATGCCCATTTATAAGGCGTCGTCACCTACTGAATGTCTTAGATCTAATCTGACGACGCGTGCTTTGTGAAACTAACTTATCTCAGAGGAATTTTGGCAGCTTCGACATTCGCTACAAGAATGCAAACGTAGGACGGCAAGGGCTTGTGCTTACTATTAGAACTCTCCATAAGCGACGGTAGCCACTGACAATCAGGTGCCCGTATTCTTATTTTTCTGTGAGCGCAATAGATAATTACACTTATTCTTACCTATTTACATTTTAAAGAAGTTACACGATGGCAGACAATAGATCGTATTTTTGAAACGTTTTGCATTGTGCTAAATTTACTTGTACTACATTTTCGTATTCCAGGATCAGATTAATATTGCCAGGCAACGTCAAACAAAACGGACCGAATGTAACCTCCAGTGATGTAAGTATTGATTGGGTAGAATTAAAATTCAAAGCTAAGCGTGTGGTAAAAATTTATAAATGACATCGCACATTCATCATAACAGTCTTAGAGTAATGTAGTTTCATCAATAAGCTATCACTGGCCAGCTTTTGAGCACAGATCTTCCGTATAGGACCTCGAATAGGACCGTAAAAGGAACTGGAGGTGTTAGTCCAGGAATGTTAGTTGGTCAGTATTCGTTAGTAATAA